>ML110152.1:0-49143 GCA_003697995.1 Taxidea taxus jeffersonii | reverse complement strand
TTTTGGGCCACTTGTCTTTTCTTTGCCCATAACTTCCCACTCCTATGTTTTAAATTCGCCATCAAGGAGTGAGCGCTTAAAACCCTTGGCCCCCCTCCCCTTTACCCCAACCAGAGCAGAACCCCTTCTCCCAGTGCTCTGTCTCTATCTGCAACCTCACTGTGGGGCTCCAGGTATGCTGAGTAATTCCCAGGTCTTGTAAGTAATAAACCTCTACTTTTTCAAGCTTTCCTAATGGTGATCGCCAAAGGACTTGAAATCAAAGTAAGACTCAGAGGTCTGCTCCAACCGCATTGGTTATAGATGGGCCGAGTCAGGCACAAAACAGTGGGGCAGAGCACCGCCCACAGGCGCAGACCTGCCTGGCCAGGGTGTCTGCACAGGAGGCAGGAGTAGACAGGACCCATCTGATGGCCTGGAGGTTAGGAAGACTTCAAACTGCTAGGCTGGTATTCACTCAGCAGATGGGCCAATGTGAGAACAGCAGCTGAGACCCGGAGGGGTCTTGTCCACTCACCTAGTGGTTAAGTACGAGGTGACCCAGAGGGTGTCTAAAGGTCTGGGGTGCTCTTGCTCCCTCTGTCTGGACAATGAGCGGCCAGAGCGCTGTTCCAGGATGTGGCCCGGAAGAGAAGCTTCTCACAGAACATCAGACACAAAGGGAAATGTCTTGATAGAAGTCTGGGGGAAGGCAACAGAGCCAGGAAACCTCAGAAAGCAAGCTGCCATGTTTTTGAAGGCTACATTACACAAACAACGACGACAACCCGAAAAGCAAATTCAGCCCAGTTAGAAAACCGGTCCTCAACCACCACTCCTTTCCCAAGTGCATGAACACTGATTTCACTTAAAACGTGGACAAGAAACAAAGGATTGAGATCTAGTTTTATACAAAGGTAGTGTGGGGTCTGTCTCCATCGGATCGCTCCGCCGGCCCCCAGATGTGGGGCGAGGATTCGAGAGAAGCTCAGGGCCAGGAGGAGAAGGAATTCATCCGGAGGCGGACCAAAGGAGAGAGAAGTTTATTGAATCCACCGCAAGGTGGCGGCAGCGGGACAGGAGGAGGAGGCTGTCCGCGAGGAGGCAGTGGGTGGAGCTGTTTTTAAAGCGGGAAGGTGAGGAGGGATGGGACGTAGGGAATTTTTTGCTGTAACTGTGCCTGGTTGTAAGTAGCCCACTGGTTAGTTAGAGCCTATGGATATTTTGAGGTGAGTGCCCAATGGGTCCGGGTGTATCCAGCCACATGGTCGCTCCAACCCGTTTGCCTAAAAAAGCAGCCTCTACATGCAGCATCAGAAAATGAGAATAAGGAGCAGAAGAGCTTCCCCTCAGACGAGGAAAGCAAGTCCCAAAAGACAGGCCCACAAAACAGATCAAAATCGGAACATGCAATTTCAAAACAAGCTGGAAGACATTAGAAGACACAATGCAAAAGATGAAAGAATACGGAGCGAGCGAGGGAAAGGCAAGTTAACATCCAACAGCTCCAGAGTTTCTTTTGGGGGTGATGAAAAAGCTCTGCAAGTGGCAAATGGCATTTTGGATTTTGTTCTATTTCCGTGAGAATATTGGGGAGATTCAAATACTAGGCTGCTGGCTCCGTCTTTTGGGAATCCTTCCCAATTTTTGGACATAATTATTTTAGACGTGGATGGTGTGTATGGTTGTGCCACATTGGGGATGTCGTTACTGCAGCTGTATACTTAAAAATGGTTAAATGGTCAATTTTGTGTTATGTATATTTTACCATAACAAAACAAAAAAAAACATGAAAAAACAACATAAATCAGAATTTGGTGAGGTGAAAGAGCTCGGGACAGAATCAAAAATAAATTTAAAAATTTCCGAAATGAAGGCTTCAATTAAAAATAACAAGAAGGGCGCCTGGGTGGCTCAGTGGGTTAAAGCCTCTGCCTTTGGCTCAGGTCATGATCCCAGGGTCCTTGGATCGAGCCCCACATCTGGCTCTCTGCTCCACCGGGTGCCTGCTTCCTCCTCACTCTCTGCCTGCTTCTCTGCCTACTTGTGATCTCTGTCAAATAAATTAATAAAAACTTTAAAAAAAATAACAAGAGTTATTGAACATAATGGATAATGCCTTAAGTGAAATAAACAAGAAAGGTAGGAAATTTTTAAAAATAAAAAAGACGATAAAAAGAATTCTAGAGAAATGGCAAATATAAAAGATGGGCAAGAAAGCCAGGACAACTCTGAAAAGAGTAATACAAACACACGTAAGAATTTAGCATGCTATAAAAGTGACATTGCAAATCAGTGAGACAAATTAGTCAAAACACTGTGATATATACATGTTGAGACAAATAATTTCTCTGGAAGGATTCACAGTGTGGCAAAAGTAGATGTCTCTAAGGGGGCAGGGAAATGCGCAGCTAGGTATTTCTGTTGAACACCTTCTGTACCTTGTCCTATCATGTGAATTGATTACCTCTGAAGTTTGACTGCCTGAGATCAAACCCCAGCCCCCCATCACCCCGATTGCTAGCTCTTAACTTTCAGCAAATTCTTGACACTCTCCAAGCCTATCTCATTATTTGTGAGATGGAATGAATAAACTCTCAATAAACATAAAATACTAGCAGAAACAACCCAAATGCCCACCAACTGATGAGTGATTAAACCAAGGTGGTAGAGCCAGGCAATTGAATTATCACAGTCCTAGAAGGCAATGATGTGGACACTCTACAACATGGATGAACTCTGAAGACAGGCCAAGTGAAAGAGGTCAGACACGAAGGTCGTGTGTTGTATTATTTCATACATATGAAATACCCAGAAAAGTCAAATCCAGACAGACAGAAAGGAGATTCCCTGGCTGTCAGGGGCTGAAGGGAGGAGGGAATGAGAAGTGACTGCTAATGGTTAAGGGGGTTTCTTTTGGGGGTGATGAAAACGTTAGTGGTTAGATAATGATTGCACAAGCTTGTGAAAGTACTAAGTGACATTAAATTCGCAGTCTCAAAAGGTGACTTTTATGATATGCTAATTATATCCCAGTACAAAATAATTGTTAAAATGCAAAGTACCAGTTTTCCCATGGTGACTTTGGCAGTCCTCACCCTCCCCCACTCCATTCCCTTTCAGACTCCTCCCCTCTTCTCCTCTCCCCCATCCCCCATCTCCGCTCCTCTCCCTTCTCCCTTCGCCTCCTCTCCCCTCTCCTCCCCTCCCTCCTGACGCCTGACCTGGTCCCAAGGAGCACAGCTAGACCCTTGGCGCATGCGTGCTGCCCTGGTAGGCGCGCTACCCCCGAGCACTCACTGCTCTTATTCCTCCAGCGGATTTTTCTCGTGAGCTTCGGTTGGATGTGGTTAGAGAAGACGGCACGCGCCAGGGTCGATGGAGGACGACCTGGCAGGCCCCTCAAGTTAACATTTAGGTCCCTCTATAAGTTTGATCTTGACCACCAGTAACCTCCGGACGCTGTGCTCTGAAAGCCCAGTTGGCCGCCTACGGGCGCTTGCAAATCCTGAAGGTTTTGGAGCCCTGTAGGCCTCAAACGGAAGCCTTGTTCTCCGCCTGCAGCGTGATCTTAGCCCATTGCCAAATCTCACTAGTCAAGTGGCCCAGCGGGATTAGCCTTGCATGTTGTCGTGCACGTTCACTGGAGCGGTGCATTTGCAGGCCTGGTGGTGCACAGGTGTTTAGGAAGCGGTGATTCTTATCCCAGGCCCGGTTCTGGAGAGCCCTTCTGCTGCTGCAAGTCACTTGGCTAGGCTCCTGTTACCAGCTGCCCCCAGGATAGATGTGAGCCCTTGCCATCCATCTGGTAGATTCCCCTATGGTTCATACTCCCCTCACTCAACCATGGCCCTAAATGGATAAGGCAACCCAAACCTTCTGGAGGGGTGTCCTGAGTCTCTTGTTTTCAAAAATCCCTATCTGGTGGACATGGGATGTAGGGCCAATCTCCATGAAAAGCTTTACATTTTTCCTGGTCAAGCAAGACTCATCTGTCATCTTCAAGTCTACTCAAAATGTCTTCTTTTAAGCCTCACCTCAGACCTTGATTCTGCCATTTCCCCCACTCCTGCTTTTTATGAGCCCATAAAACCTCTCTCCTCTTTTGGCCTTCCTAGGCCTAGATCAAGTTCCTTCTTCTTTTCTTCTTCCCTTTTTCTCTTTTCTCCCATCCAACATCCCATTCTTTCTTTCTTGTGCAGCCTTTGATCCCCACCCACACCAAAGAAAGACCACAGTTAACAGCATCTCAGAACTCAAAAGGCTTCTTTATTTCTAATCTATTTCTAATTCTATTTATGATGTTTTATTAAGTCTTAAAATATAGGCAAATAAATAGAGGAACTTATATCTATCTATGTATATATGAATGAACAGTGGGTACCCAGAGTGGTACAGACAATCTTAGCATCTCTTATATTGCATAGCCATAGTATCGAGCAATTTCCATATCCTTTTCCCTCTCGATGAAATATTGCACTTTCCCCAAAGAGGTGTATTTGGCAGCATTCTCACGCTCTTGCTGAGCCTGCCTCTTCATGGCCTCCCTCTCTGGCCTCTGCTCTTTTGTGATGGGCTTTGACATGACTGGCTCAGGAACATTAGGTTTCCTCCACGGAATTGGTTGAAAGCAGAAGTCTTGGAGTAGAAATTGGCTTTGAGCTTTGGGTGGTGACTGGGGCTTGGTCACAGCGGTGGGGACAGGCTCCCACTGGAAAGAAGTGCAAGATGACGTTTTGTAGGGTGCAGGCCTGGAGGCAGCAGACTGCGGGACACTAGGCCGGGTTGGGTTGGTCAAACCTGGGCGGGTCGGATTGGTTGAAATTGGCCGAGCTGGTCTGGCAGGACCTGTCAAGGAGGCGGGAGTCGGCCGGGATGAATTGACTGCAGCAGGCTGAGCTGAGCTAGTAGAACCAGGACGAGCAGGGTAAGCCAAGGCAGACCGATGTGAGGCCAGAGACTGTGGCCTCCGAGGAACAGGTCGAGCTTGAGGCTTCTCGAAGGTTGGAAAAGGCAAAGGCACCAACTTGACCTTCCCAGGAGGTGGGAGCTCATACTGGGATGGAGACGGACATTCTTTGTCAGCACCTCTGTCTGGTTTCTGGACTTTGACTTGTTTTTTCTCAGGACCTTTGCCCTCACGTGGGGTATCAAGCCATGGTTTGATAGCTGGGGGTGGCTGGGCATTTTTCGAGTTGCCGGAGCTTACCAGGGCCCGGGAGGAAGACAGCCCGGTTTTCTTATCACTCTTCTTCCCCAGGGCATGAAAAACCTGCACAGACTCCAACATGTGCATGCCTAGGCAGCTTCGAGGCTTCTTAAAGGTCTCTTGGCTAAGCTCGGGTTGATTTTTCTTCCGCTTTGCCTTGGTAATGGTTGGCTTCTCTTCTGCCTTGACTTTGTTTCCAGATTGCTTACTCTCTTCTGCTTTCTTGGGATTATTTTCTCTGGTCCTTTTGGTCTTTTCCTGCCCATGGCTCTTCGTTTTGCTGGTCCTGCTGGATGCCGTTTTCTGAGACTTGCTGTTGGAATGCTTGGCCCTGTTCAAAGGAGCCCTGTCACCATCTGCAACATTGCAAATAACCACTTCTTCCCCTAACAGGCACTCTGTGTTCTTCGCCTGGATTTTGGTCTTGGGAGCGCCGTTGATCGGCTCAGTGGCTTTATGTTTGTTCTTCCTGACCTGATCAGAGGGGGCCTTTATGACACTTGACTTTTCTTGCACCTGTTTCAACTTGCTGACTCTGGTATCTTTGGCTTTCATCACCTTGGGACCTTTGGCTTCATCAAGGTCTTTCAAGGAATTAAAGAGCTGGGGAAGATGAATGTCCTCCACCAGTGTAGCGATGTCTGCAAAACCACTACTAGATTCAATCCCATTTTCAAGGGTCGCTTGGTCTTCAAGACCCAGGGTATTTTTTCCCAGACTGGTGTTTTCAGAAACAGGCTTCTCCTCCTGGCCCAGGGGATCGATGCAGGCCAGGAGCTGGTGAATATCAGGAATTTCTAAAGGAAGTAGGGGAGGATCTTGGTTTTCTATAGGGATCTGGTAGACATCCAGAGGCTTTGAAAGCTTGGTTTTAATATCATCCAAATTCTTATTCTCTGTTTGTTCCTGGCTTGGAGCTGGAGGCAATGCCAGGACATTATTAGAACTCTGGACAGGAGCTATCATTGAGATGTCTCCAAGCTCAGGTGGTGGGTTACTTTCAAGGATCTGGATATTTCTGCTACTGCAGGACTTGGGGAATTCTGGAGTTTGTGGCAGACAATATGTCTGACTCGGAGGTTGTAATCCCAGGGAAGTCTCCATCCCCAGGGAAGTCTCCATCACTACAAAGGAATCAAGGAAAAAGTCATTCCCTGGTAAGTGAGATATTTCCCCTAGACACTAACACAGGAATCATGTACCCTCCAGCAATAGGTAGGGTGGTTCTACCAGCTTTTCTTAAGGATCAAGGACAGCAGGGTGTGCTAGGAGATATAGGAGATGACTTTTAGTTCTTACAGGTGATCATTTGGTGTCATTGGTTCTTGGTTTTCTTTGTATTTTATAGGGTTGTTATAAGTCAAATAAGAAGTAAAGTGGTTTTTATATTATGAAATGTTCAACAAAGCCTAGCCTTCTCATATAGAGTCACTTCAAGTCTCTCCCCTTTCCTTAGAAAATAAGAATACTTCACACTGTGAACTGGGAAGAGGGAATGGAGCTCTTCCTGATAAAATACACACGCAAGGGTAAATTCTTAGCCTGCTTGCTCTGGACAGGATCTCAGAATGTGAGGTCTCAAATCCTGGTGTGAATTAAGGAAGTGATCCCAACAAGAATTCCGAGACACTTTCCAAAGACACTGAAGCAATAGCTCAGGGAAGGGAGCTCGTTACCGTGGGACAGTCCGGGGAGGCTGATTGGCTAGGGCAGTGACACGTGTGGCAGCCTTCGCTATGCTCTTGGGGTTCCTGCACCTGCGGCTTAGCTGGCCGTCACAGTGTGCCACCTTCCCACCTCCATGCAGGCTTCTGAAACAGAGCCCGAAGATGGAGAACACCGAGTGAGGGTCATGGTTATTTCTCTCTCAGGACTTAAGTTCTGCCTATCTGTGCACTCGCTAGCTCTCAGCTGCAGGTTTCACCCTCTTTTTGAACACTGACCTTGTTTCTCTCCCTCTCGCTGCCTCTACTCACCTTGAAAACTTGTTTCTGTGATGGGCTGAGCAGACACAGAGTAGTAAATTCCAGAGGTGGAGACTGGTGGTAGGACATTTGCGGGCTGAACCTCCTTGAGGACCATCACCATTTCCGGCTGAGGGACAGAGGCCCTACTCCCCGCGTATGACACGGAGCCATAGGACTGCAAGCAGGGGCCAAGGTCTCCAGACAGTAGAGGCCCCAGTGTGCCTTGATTATAGTAATATACCTGCCTTCCTTCCTGGTAGGGAAGTGCTAGGCCGTGTCCTTGGTTTGGCATCTGAGATGGTGTTCCCTGAACAAGGCTGGCGGAAAGCGATGGGTACAGAGAGACCATGCTACCGGCCTCTGAAGTTTTATCATACGG
The DNA here is from genome assembly GCA_003697995.1 of Taxidea taxus jeffersonii. Lineage (NCBI taxonomy): Eukaryota > Metazoa > Chordata > Mammalia > Carnivora > Mustelidae > Taxidea > Taxidea taxus. The sequence goes on along the minus strand of ML110152.1, from coordinate 41,609 downwards.
GGCTGCCAGAGACATGGAAGACACAGCTGCGTCCTGGTCAATGACAGTGACAGTGAAGTCTCCGAGTGAAGAGGACTTCTTTTCGGTACTTCCTGTGACATCCCACTCGAAAACCCCGGGATAGGAAGCAGCTGCCGTGGAGAGCTGGCTCTGGCCAGTGACCCCAGACAACATAGTTGTGCTGGAATGCTGGTAAAGGTAGGCACTCCCCATGAGTGGCTGGAAGGAGGCGCCGGAAACTGATGGCAGCAGCCATGCTGAACTGACCGCTGGAGCAGAGACCCGGGAGAAGTTGCAGACGTTTCCAGTCAGGGAAGCTGCATTGCTTACCAGGGGGAGGGAGAGCTGCAGAGAGTTGGGAGGTCCCAGTAAAGATGGATTTGGGAAATTTTCTGTAGGGAACAAGAGGGTGATGAAAAATCAGGGGGATGGATCAATTCTATGCTTGAGGAACAGCATTATCTTAAAGGAAACCTTTGATACCAACCCTTGCTGAGATACCAAAAGGCAAACCATGGAGGAGGGTGGTCTGTTCTCTTGTCTAGTCACTGCCCGGGCTCCCAGCCAGGGCCTCCGTGTGTAGAAGACCCAGGCGGTGTGCTTCACGCATGGTTCTGCAGGCAAAAAGCAGCCTTCTCCTGCCCTAGCTTTGCCGGGGGCCTGCCCCCGCAGCCACTTGCCTCCCACTTCCCAGAATGAAGCATTTCAGCACTCCTGACGGCTCAGAGAGCCTCTGGTCTCATGTTCTCATTCTCCAAGGGACAAAACCGAGGCTCAGAGAGGTCACTTCAACTTGTTTGAGTTCTCCCCCGACATTAGGTCTCATTACCAGGTTATAGAGCCTAGGGATCCTGACTTTTTGCCAGGACTCTGAGCCTGATACCACCAGAAACCAGGAGAAATGAACGCATATAGGCCTTTTCTCCCTGCATTAGAGAACAGTACAGCTATGACCATGGTAACTTCAGTGTCTCATTGGGCTTGTACACTTCTCATGCTGTTACCCAGAGTTCACATACAGCTCAGTCCAGCTGGTAAATATAAAGGGTCCCTCTTGGTGTGCCTGGCAGGCTCAGTCAGAAGGGTGTATGACTCTTGATCTCAGGGTTGTGAGTTCAAACCCCATGGTGATTATAGAGACTACTTGAAAATAAAGTCTTTTTTTTTTTTTAAAGGAAAAAGGGTCATTCTTACCCTTTAAAACCTGATTTCTGATTCTACCTCAAAATGACTACCCAAGAGTATGTTTCTCAGGAAGTTCTTTTTGAAAGAAAAAAGTTATTTAAACTCTCTCGGAGCTTCAAATTACTCATCTATAAGGTGGTTATAATAATAATAACAATAATAATGGAAATAATTCTTGCATGAATGTGAATGAAAGTGGTACATTACACTTTTTATATTTCTGTGAAGGAAGATACAATATGTTCTGGAAAGACAGACAAATCATGAAAAACATGTATTACAGAACTAAGAAGAAATATATAGATATTAGCAAAAACTGGGCTATGTAGCAAGCATCAGAGCATAATAAGTTCACTAATAAATGAATTTCTGTATCATGCATGCAATATAGTGGAAGTGAATATTGCCACCCTGTTTTGCCAGAACACAACCCATAATAGAAAGTGATTTTGAATGAGTTCTTAGCCAGTGCATACAGAGAAGATAGATCAGTAAAAATTGCCTAACAAGCAGCAAATGCCATGAATGTGAATGTAGATGTAGCCACAATTTTTACAAATATTTCATTAAAATCTGGTACAGAGCAGAGAGGGAAATAATAACTATAAAGGAATTCCATTATTGTGTTCATTCACATTTTTTTCTGAACATTACCCAGCAAGTAACAGGTACTAGGTCTAGTAGAAATATATATTTCAACTGCACTCTTACCTCTGAAACTAATAATAAACTCTATGTTAATTAACTGAATTTAAGTTAAAAATTTAAATAAAATCAGAAGAAAACAATAAAAAGAGAAATATATATTTCAGTATAACTGCATAACAAAAAAGAACACTTAACCTGTACCCCTGGGGTTAATAATATATTATATGTCAATAAAAAATTTAAAAAAACACTTAAAAAGCATCGTGAATGTTTTTATACTCATCCAAAAATATATTTTAATCATCTTCAACATCTAGGAAAATGCCCTCAAAGCCTAAAAAAGCCATCATCACTAAACTCAAATTTAAAAAATTTTAATGTAGGAAAACCAGAAGACTCCACAAAACTGTTTTAGATAAATGTGGAACTAGAGATGTGGGGCTTGACTTTCTTTTTCTTTTTCTTTTCTTGTTAGATTGCTCGCTAAGATCTAAAAACAGATGTGTGCCCTCTATGTTGGGAAGAAAATAACTGTAGAGATGAAAAGCAGCCTTATGATTCAATCTAGGAGATGCCAATTTTTCAACAAACTTATTGTGGTTTTTAATAGGCAAAACATCTACATAGCTTAAAAATCAAAATGAAATAAAACTGAAAATTCTGTTTCAGCCCCCTTAGATAGCCACTTTTATTAGTTGCTTGTTGATGGGAAGCATCCTTTCTACAGTATATTTCTAAAATGCTTTACATTTTAAACTGTTAAGTGCCATCTGTGTTCAGGGAGGCATGAATAAAACCCAGACAACTGAGTATGACTTCTCTAAGCTACTTTTCCTAGTGATGCCCTATTCTGGCCATCCTTTCTTGCCTAGTCTATTAGTGGAAGTGTTTGCTAATGTCAGTTTTGTTTGGCCCTGCTCAAAGCAGATTTCAGTTTATGCTCTTTCTGCTTTAATTTAAAATCTTTGGTTTTCTCCAACATTCTATCCTAAACTACCTCTTTTTTTCTTGAGAGCTCCTCTGTGCTCTTCCCTTTTATTCTGTTTTTTAAAGATTTATTTTTTTATTCTGGAGAGAGAGGGAGAGAGAGAGAGAAGCAGACTTCCCGCTGAACATGCAGGGAGCCTGATGCAGGGCTCCATCTCAGGAGATCCTGGCCTGAGCCCAAGGCAGACGCTCAGTTGCTCAATGGCTCAACTGAATGAGCCACCCAGGTGCCCTGCTTCCCTTTCATTCTCATATTTTCTCCTCCCCCTTGGTTCCAGTTGGCCTAGGCCGAGGGAAACAATCCTGAACTTCCTTACCTTCGAAGACGTGCCTCTCTAGAGCCCACTCTTCTCCCTCCTCTTTCCCTGTTTTCCCTTTTTACCCATGCTAGGCAGTAAACTTCAAATCACATGACTCTAACTTTCTGAACAGCACTAAATTTAAAATACTACCGTTGAAATATTAGTGGAGGGAACATTTCAGATGAAACATCTTGGTAAATATTGTTAGTTTTCTACATAACCTAGGTTTTCTCTCTTTCTGTCAAAACACTCTCAAGAAGTCTCTGATTTCATTTTCTCCATGGGTGCCCTTTAGGACTCAAAAGTAGAAAACAAAGGGCCCAGAGAGAACAACCAATCTAACATCCTAACAAGACAGATGAGGAAAAAACAGATTTTGTGATTCAATGACTTGTCCAAAGTCACACAGCTAGTAAATGCCAAAGTCAAAACTGAAATGAGTTCTCTAGTACTTTTTTCCCCCCATTATTCCATGCTATTTTGAATCTACAACTAAATTTAGAGACAAAAAAAATCCAATGAAAAACTTTTAAACGTGTCTTTCCTTACCAGACATGGTCAGAGAAGAAGAGGAAACATCCACTGCAGAAACAAGGGATGAGGAGCCAATATTGGAGGATGTCGGAGCGGCTGAAGCCAAAGAGTGCATGTGTCCAGTACGAAGGTCACTGGTCACTGGTCACTTGCGATGATCCAAATTTATTTACAGACAACTCCATGGAAACCCCAAGATTCTACCAGGTGGTGGTAGGTTTGGTGGGAGAATGATGTCACAAAGTAGGCAGTTTAAAGGTATGAGGGAGCCAATGAGGAGGTCAGATTCCCAATAGCAAGACGGGATTGGGTAGAAGGAGTGGTAGGAGAGCTAAGATAACACCTAAGTGGTACCTAACTCTCTAAGACAGCTGTGATAGCCTCACTTTCCCGAGGCTTTTATGTTTGGGAAATCATCTCAACGTTTCTTAGAGATGTTCATTAACATAATCAGCAAATAGTTATTTATATTCCATATATCATATTTTATTTTTGTATTTTACATTTATAATTATAAAGTTAATTAACATCCTTAGAAACAAAGGAAAGGCACATCTAGGTTGAACAATTATAGGTGTTCTCAAATAATATTAGTTGATCTGATTAGTGAACTTACTGCAGCTTTTAAGGAGTAAAGGAAGGGATTAAAAAGCTCTTTTGGTAACTTGATTAAAGAATAGGCTGAAGTTTGTTGAGTGCACCTTGTAGAGAATGATGTGGTGCAGGCTCTTCTCTTTCAGTTTCTTCTCCTTGGATCCTGACTTTCTTGAACTGGGCTGGGCTGGGCCAGATTGGGCTTAGATCTCTCTTCTCTCCTTCATCATAGGCATTGTTTCTGGGACAAGCCTTGACCTTGCATTCTTACGCTTGTGGATGTTACTTCCGGTCAACTTCCAGCAGCAATGGTCTTCTTTTCGGTTCCTGACACTTCCCAAAATGAATTCTGCCCATTAGAAGCAAACAGCAGAGAGCTGGAGGACACAGCTGATTGCAGACTTTTCCTTTTCCAGCATTTGGTTGCAATTCTTTTGTCCATAATTTGTTACCTCTGGCCCTTGGGGCCACATGGGCTGCCATACTGTTCTTTTATAGGTAAGAGGCGCTGGTGGCATTCGGGATACTTTTCCTTTTTCCTTCTCACTTAAGTATATCCAGTGTGGCAGTTACTGTAGCCTCCGCCCCCGCCTTGCAAACAGCCACTGTAGAATCTTGGGCCTCTAGGATTCTCTGCCTGCCATGTTTGGGTGCAAGATCAGGCAAAATGAAGAGGAGAATAGTTAGAGAAAGAAGAGGACATTTATTGAGAACAGGGAACATGCAGAGTGAAAGAGTACAGGAAGAAAGAGATTCATGTGGATTTTTGGCTTCTGTGAGAAATAAATTGACACTGGTGTGCCTGGGTGGCTCAGTCGGTTAAGCATCTATCTGCCTTTGGGTCAGGTCATGCTGGGGTCCTGGGATGGAGTCCTATGTCCCTGTATTGGGTTCCTTGCTCAGCGGAGAGCCTGCTTCTCCCTCTGTCTGCCACTCCCCCTGCTTGTGCACTCTCTCTCTCTCTGACAAATAAATCCTAAAAAAAAAAAAAAAGAAGTCAGCTGACACATTATGGCCTCATTTTCTATTAACAAAACATACAATTATATACACATTCATATGCACATAAATGTAAATTTATATTTATATATTAGTATAACATTGACATAACAATGATATAACTCATATATAACATTGATTATAACGTATATATTTTAGTATTTAATATCTTATAGCCATTATTTATTCATGCAGCTAGATAGTGCAGCAACTGCCATGAACTCCATATACTAAAGAAGTAATCTTAAATATATTTTTTCACTTTTATGTCATATTACCTCATTTATATCATTGGTGTGTTTGTAGAATACAGGGTTTTTTTTTAAGACTTTGTTTATTTATTTGTCAGAGGGCACAAGCAGGGGGAGCAGTAGGCAGAAGGAGAAGCCAGCTCCCTACCTAGGTCTGGATTTTCTTCTATCAACTATAACTGAGTTTGTTGTGTCTTTTAGCACATTGGAAGTGTAAAACCGATATACCTTTTGTAGTTTCTGATAGATTTAAGTCACTTTTCATATATTATCATACCCATATATATATGTATGTATATATATACATATATACCATTCTTTTTATTGGCCACTCCACACCTATTGAATTTTTTTTCATAATTCAAAAAAATATGATTGAGCACCAAAGTTGAATGTACCTAATTGTAAGTTTGCAAATGTGTTGTTCTATCTTAAATCTTTTCTTTTTCCAAATAGCAATTTGATGAGATTGACCTGTCTTACATTTTGTGTAAGTGTTCAGAATTATAAATGCTTGTGGATATAAACTTGGTTAGGATATGATTGTCCCAGAAATGTTAAAGCTAGTGATCTTTTTACCCATTCATTTAGTCATTTATTCAATAACTCTGATCTTTCTGACCCTCAGTTTGTCCAGATCTCAAATGGTTGTGCAGACTAACAGTGTATAAAAAATACTCTCAGAAATCAGAAACTTAAAAATACAAATAACAAAAAACCCCAGATATTATAGCCTGCTATTTAGTACTCTATTCTGCCCTCAGACCTACTATAGGACATGTTGTCCTTTGCTGTTCCACATATAGCAGAAATTAAGAGTTTTTCTAGCAGGTACAGATCCCTATGCCTGATACTGTGTGGAAATCTTAGACTTGAGCCTCTACTCTTATTTATTTTTTTGTTTTCTCTAAAACCTAAATACCTACTGTCAACCTCTAATGTGAAACTCTAAGGTGCGTGATAGTAATCCAATAATAGTTTCACTGTGAGTGAGAGTGCAGCTGATACAATATTTTTGGAGGGTGGTGAGGCAGTATCTTTGAAAACTTTAAGTCTACATATCCTTCACTCCAACAATTCTACTTCTAGGGATTCTGATATAGATGTATACATGTTTCAGGGCAATCATATTGCAGCCTGTCTGTAATACAGAACAAACACCTGAAAAAAAACGAAAAGTCCATCAGTATTGTACTGGTTATACAGATTATGTTTCTTTTTTTTTTTAAGTTTTTAAGGTTTTATTTATTTATTAGAGAGAAAGAGAGAGAGCGGACAGAGAGGCAGGCAGAGGCAGAGGGAGAAGCAGGCTCCCTGCCGAGCAAGGAGCCTGATGTGGGACTCGATCCCAGGACGCTAGGATCATGACCTAAGCCGAAGGCAGCTGCTTAACCAACTGAGCCACCCAGGCGTCCCCAGATTATGTTTCTTATAATCAATGAAATACTATGCATACCAGGCATTGAAAAGAATAGAATGGACGTATGCATAAATTGGGAAAATCAGTTTCCAAGACAGATTGTAGGATACATATACTATATTGCTTTAGTATAAAATAGGAGATTCCTACATATGTTCAAATACACACACACACACACACACACACACACACACACACACAGAGTAAGTGTGAATGTGAGCAGTTGGAAAATATCTGGAAGAACCACACAAGGAACTGGAAGAGTGGGACTTAACTTTCATTCCATATACTGCACTATTTGAATTCTGAAGTGCACCAACAGGCTCACCGAACCTGTGCTACCGGCCCCCAGCTTAGGAGGGCACTGTAGTTCCCTGACTCCTGTTTAGTAATCAAACTACAGTCTGCCGGCCAGCGTGGTAACGTCATCACGACTGTCGGTGGCGCGTGCGCAATAGCAAAGGGCCTGGGAACGACGTGGGTTGCTGCCTATTCGCTTCCGGTCCCGGATCTTGTTTTGGCACCGAAGGCGCTGGGCTGGCGGCTTTGTCGCTCTTGCCGTTGGGTGGGCGGCATCTTGGGGCCCAGATGAGCCAGTGGCATCATGCCCGCGGCGGCTGGGGCCAGGGACGCGCGTTCTCTGGACGTAGCTCAGCCAAGAAGAAGCGCGGAAACCACGTCCCTGAAAGGTAATCTGCCTTGGCCCCGGGGCGTGGCCCTCCAGCTTCGAGCCCCTGGGGCCTGGGCTCCATCTCTTGTGGTGTTTACCTGTCCTTGTCCCCGCCGAGCGCTTGCGGTCCGCCGGAGCTGGGAGGCACTGATGCTCTCGCTGTTCCTCCCACAGTATCCGATCATCTGTGAGGTTCTGATTTTTCCCCATTCTGTTGAAAGCGAGGCTCTGGCCATTGCTTTTCCGGTAAAATGCGGAGGGAAGGCTTTTTAAGGTGGGACTGCCAGTGTTGGGGACAACCCCTTAATTACCAAATTGGAGTCTCAGTTCCTCGAGCTGTGTTATTTTGGCACAGCAAATATGACTAATAACCTAGTTCGAGTGAAAAAACCCACCAGGACATCCGAACTTTTCCATCGAAAAAGTTGATTTATAATGTTTCTAGGAATCATAGAGGGGTTGCTTCCTTACACGTCTCATTTGAGATAGCTGCTTCTGTACAAATGATTAATTTTGAGACTTTGCTTGTGTGTGCATTGAACTCTTGTAGTCCTTGAGCCCTTTCTTTCCTTCCATCTTCTACATCAGGTCCCTTTCATTTTATCTCCTGAATATCTTTAACCTGTCAATTTCTCTCTGTCAGCATCCAAATAAAGAATTTGATCGATCTGTTGCGGTTAGGTCCTAACTAGTGTACGTTTATTTATCTGCTCTTGTTTCCTTCCAACCCATTCTTCACACAAGAAGTCATTTTATTTATTTTTTTAAGATTGTATTTATTTATTTGATAGACAGAGATCACATAAGTAGGCAGAGAGGGGAGGGGAGAAGCAGACTTCCTGCCGAGCAGAGAGCCTGATGTGGGACTCGATCCCAGGACGCCGGGATCATGACCCAAGCCTAAGGCAGCGGCTTAACCCACTGAGCCACCCAGGCGTCCCACAAGAAATAATTTTAATAGACTAGTTCAAATATTGCTCAAAAACATAGTTTTAAGAATTAAAAGAAACTTTTTACCATGGCCTCTAAGACTCTGCGTAGTCTAGACTGTTCTCTTGCTTCTCCGGCCCCATCTTGTGCCACTTTTGTCCTGAAGCACTTTCTGTGCTTCAGCTATACTGAATTAACCTTAGTTACCTAACTCATCCTACAGATATCAGCTCAAGTATCACTCTTCACTGTGACTCCTAACATTACTAATTGAAGTTCACAGCCCCTTTTCTATCAGGTTGTCTTTTAAAATATGAACTTGAAGTTTCCTATTGATTGATTTTGATGGCATCAGTTGTATAAGGACTAAAAATAAACTGTGAAATGAAAGAACTGAATTTAAATTATTTCAGTCGACAGTTATGTATTAATGACATCTTAGTATTCAGGATTGGTCTAGATTTATCAGGGATACAACAGTATTGGCCAACTCTGGCTTTAAATCTGCCTTACTTGTTGAGACTTTTGCAGTGTTTTGTTGCCTTGTGTCAGAGAGTGGACGTTGTTACTAGATGGTATTGAGTAAGTGGAACAGCAAAATTCAAAGCAAAGAGAAGAGGGGACCTACTGTGTGGGCTATGGTTTCCATTTACAAGGAGCCTTCATTCTATGCAGGGAGACAGGCTAACATAAAATTTGGCTAACAAAAAATGTATTAATAGGTGGAAAGACTACCTCCCAATTGGACAACGGATGCCTGGGACTCGTTTCATTGCTTTCAAAGTTCCTTTGAAAAAGGTGAGCCGAAGTAAATTCCATATTCTTTCACAAATCCGAATTCATGGTGTAGAACACTTGTGCTTAAGCATGTCACACTCCGTTCCTCCATCCCCCCCCTTTTTTTTTAAGTTTTTATTTTGTATGGTAATCTCTGTACTCAGTGTGGGGCTTGAACTCATGACCCCAAGGTCAAGAGTCCCATGCTCAGGGGCACCTGGGTGGCTCAGTTGGTTAAGTGTCTGACTCTTGATCTCAGCTCAGGTCTTGATCTCAGGGACAGAAAAAATAAGAGTCGCATGCTCTGTGCCAGGCACCCTTCCATTTTCCCTTTTCAATAGCAAATACTTTGTTATATCCCCTTTACTCTTCTGAAGTAAAATTCATAGATAAATACTACTTCCATACTTAATGTTAAAGAAAAAAATCAATGTAATGCTGAAACCAATAACATGCACAATAAATAAAGTAATTTATAAAAAAGTAATATGTATTAATTTCAGTATGTAACTATTTGGGCATGACTATTTTAGAAATAAAAACATAGTCAATTACTTCCATCATGAATACAAAAATTGCAAATCCAGGTTGAACTAGGTGGGTTTTCTTGCCTGGTGGCAGAAATTTCCATGATAGTGAACAGTTCTTAGTAGATTTTCAAATAAAACCTAGTATATGATCTTTACTTGGCTGATAATGTGATTATTGTCTTGGAAAAGTAAATGTACTTTAAAACTAGACCAAAAAACTCGTGTTTATTTGTGAAATGAGGTTAGGTTCTAAGGCTTAGATAATTGTGAACAGTTCTTCACCTGTAGGAGCATTGAATAGGATATTCCAAAGTCATTCTCTGGGTGGCCTGGGAAGGAGGGCGCACCCTGAGGCACCATTGGCCATGCAGGCCAGCAGCAGCGCCTCCAGGCTTGCGGGGGTCTTTGAGGTGCAGCAGAACCTGTGAGGTGAAGCTGAATAAGGTTGTCCCGATGTTTTCTGAAAACGTGTCAGAGGATGGCTGCAATAAAATCACTAGGAGCACAACTGCATGTAATGAGCATTTAGGTAGCTGCCGGTGAATGAATGTTCCAGTCCATAACTAAGGTGGTAAAAAATTCTTCATTGCCTCAAAGACATGCAGTTGGAATGAAAAATGAAGACTTGGTCAAGAAGACATGAAGTGAAGCAGATGATGAAAATTAATATTTTAGTTAACATTGATCACTCACAATAAGTTATGTATAAGAACATATGTTTGAGTATTTTTATTTTTTTATTATTATTAAAGATTTTATTTATTTGAGAGAGAGAGAGAGCGTACACAAGCATAAGCAGGGGGAGGGGCAGAGGGAGAGGGAGAAGCAGGCTCCCCGCTGAGCAGGGAGCTAGACTTGGGGCTTGATCCCAGGACCCTGGGATCAACCTGAGCAAAAGGCAGGTGCTTAACCGACTGAGCCACCCAGGTGTCCCTATTTGAATACTTTTAATTGCAGGGCAATAAAGTCTCTTATCATAAAAAAAAAGTGAATTCAAGTGTGAGACACATTTGTAGGACTGTTAGGAATTTGTCAAGATTTCTAGCATTCATAACCCCTGTTCACTAAATGCTAATAAGACCCCTTCACTCTTATCATCATAACCAATAACCCCCCCCAAAACCCCAATGCTGTGGATTAGTAAGTCAAGATTTCAGCAAGGAAATCCTGAAAATTGTGTTTTTGTTTGAACTAAGGAAGGAATAGGTGGGGAGAGCATTTAGCTAATATAAAAAGAGAGAGAAGAGACTTATGTCTCATTAAACTGCCCAGCATAGGATGGATTGGTATCTGAAAAGCCTACTTTGAATGTATTGGGAATTTATTTAGTTTGTGTCTCATCGGTCAGAGTTCCTTTCTCACCTGTTATGTTAGTTCTTCTGCATCTGGACTTAAAAACTAGTCTTTTCATAAAGGTGAACATATGGTTCTTATTCACATCCATCAACACCAAGCCTGGTGCTGTTGAATAAGTTGAACAGTGTTTAGCATATAATAAATATTAGCAAATATTTGTGGAATGGACACCCCCCCATTTGCAGTTACTGTGAATTATCTCCTATATTTCTCCTTTCCTCTGTGCAGTTGTCCTAATTCCCTAACTCCCTACTCCATGGCCTCTAAAAGTGGATTCCTGAGGTTCTACCAGAGTCCCTGCTTAGCCCCTTGCCTAAAAGTACACTAGCAAGATAGAAGATAGGAAGACTCTGAGGTTTCCCTTCCTTCACACAGCCACAAATCTTTCCTGTATGATATGGTTATTTAGTCCCTATAAAGGGGATTACAGAGCTGCATAACCACCCTGATGCAGGTCTTACTCATGCTCAGAGTCAGGGAGTAAAATGTGACATTGATTTCCTGTGTGTTTCATGGAAGTTGCCCAAAGAAAAGCAGTCCCAATACTTGACAGTCAGTTCTCATGCACATTGGAATATAAATTAGAGTATGTTAAGTGTCACATAAATGCCATGGCAAGAAATATCAAGGATTTCAGAGGAGGGGGAATTGATAACAGATGGGAAGCCTTCCTAAAGGGTTTCTGACTTAAATCAGTTATTTAAAGTTAGTTGTTCACACAGCTAGAGATATTTGATCCATCAGCTCCCAAGTCTGCAAGAAGCTTACTGGACAGGGCGCCTGGGTGGCTTAGTCATTGGGTGTCTGCTTTCAGCTCAGGTCATGATCCCAGGATCCTGGGATCGAGCCCCACATCGGGCTCCCTGCTCAGCGGGAAGCCTGCTTCTCCTCTTCTTCCCCCTGTTTGTGTTCCCTCTCTTGCTGTGTCTCTCTCTGTCAAATAAATAAATTAAATCTTAAAAAAAAAAACCTTATTGGAGAGATTGTATGCCTTACTATAATTAATTTACTCTTCAAAACTTTCACAGTATTGTGTGGAAGAGAACATCATCAATCTGTCAAGTCTTCCTAATTAATTTTTTATAAATTTAACATCATCTCAAATAGGGCAATTCTAAAACTCATAGAGAAAAGTCAACCTAAATAGCCAGGAAAATTCTGAGAAAGAGGAATAATGGTGGAAGGGATCATGTAGCCCTGCCAGGTATTAAGCCTATACTAAAAGTGTTGCTAGGGCACAGGGAATTTTCAGGGCAGTGAAACTATTCTGTGTGATACTATAAGGGTAAATACGTGTCATACATTGGTCAAAACCCATAGAATGTATGATATATATTGATTTGAAAATGACATGTCAGTGTTGGTCCATTCTAACAAATGGACCACAGTGGTATAGAACGTTGATGGGGGGAAGCTGTGTGGGGGTAAAGGAGAGAGGGTATAAGAGGGAACTCTGCTTTCTGCTCAGTTTTGCTTTGAACCTAGAATTGCTGTAAAAGCTAGTCTGTTAATTAAAAAAAAAAAAAGTGTGTCGCTGGCATTTGAATAACCAAACAGATCAATGATCAGAGTGTGTAAATAAGCCAAATACATAAAAGGATATTTAGCAATAAAAGCCACCTTTTGTATATATAAGTACTCAAGAAATACTTAGAAGTACCTATTTACAGGTGTTCCGTGTGGAGCTGGACATACAGTGGTGGGCGGAATTGATGTGGTTCCCTTACCTTCCGAGAATTAAAGCCTGGTTAGGAGATCGACATAAAACAAACACAGAAATACAAAGAAGTGGGACGCCTGGGTGGCTCAGTTGGTTAAGCAGCTGCCTTCGGCTCAGGTCATGATCCCAGTGTCCTGGGATCGAGTCCCGCATCAGGCTCTTTGCTCAGCAGGGAGCCTGCTTCTCCCTCCGCCTCTGCCTGCCATTCTGTCTGCCTGTGCTCACTCTCTCTGACAAATAAATAAATAAAATATTAAAAAAAAAATACAAAGAAGTGAGCTTATTTTCTTCCCTCTCATCTCTAGAAGAAAGGATTGTAACGTAGCTTGTAAATTCCAGCAGAGTGGAAACTTTGCTTTGAATCTCATTGTGTTGGCATCACAAGGCTTGAATAAATGGAAAAGGATTTTAAGCACACGTTTGTTCTTTCTTATTTCATTCTAACAGAGTTTTGAAAAGAACCTTGCTCCAGAAGAACGTTTTTCACCCTTGGATCTTTTTAACAAAATCCAAAAACAGAATGAAGAACTTGGACTAATTATTGATTTAACTTATACTCACCGCTATTATAAACCAGAGGTAAATGGAACCCTTCATTGAAAAGAACCTACTTTCTGCTACTGTAATAATGCATAGTAATTCAGGAGTTACCGTCTTATGCTAAGGTGAATGCTGGCTTTCTTCCATGGGTAATAGTTCAAAAAAGGAACTTAGTGGTTTCCTTAAGTACATATTTCTAATTGGTGTCTCAAAATGAGATTAAAGACAGGAACTAAAAACTGTAATATTGGATAGTAGACTCTGTATGTGCTGAAAAAATTCTATAAACTTCTGTGTTCCATATTTTGAAAATGAAATAAACTTTCATTAAGTATAGTAGCAAGAAATGGATATCCATTATGTCTTTAGCACTTATTTTAAGCAGTTGCCTGAGCATGTGAGCATCGGGTAAAAGACAACTCTTCTCTGAATTTCATGCTTTTCTTTTCCTAGTATCTCTTGATAAAAGAGCCCATATAATCTGTTGGCTTGTGTGGCATCCTGGTGGGAGGGAATTATCCTTGTGACCAATTTTGTGGCCTTGGAAGCAGTAACACCTAATGTTTATTAATATTGTAAAGCTGTTTGCTATTTTAAAAAGTACTTTTACATGCTTTAACTTAGTTAATCCTCGCAATAGTCCTTTGCTGATGCAGTAGCAGTACTGACCTGTCCTGCTGAGTGCTTACTCTGCACTAAGCTCAGAGGATAGATGAGTACAGTTGCTCATTCTATAGACAATAGAACTTGAGTCTCAAAAAAGGAAGAATTGACACTTGAATTCAGTTATTCCTCTTGGTTTTTTTTTTTTTTTTTTATTGTGGTCAGATCCACATAATCATCTTAAGCGTTCATAAGCATACAATTTGGTGGCATTAAATACATCGACAGTGTTGTGTAACCATTATCACTGTCTTTAACCAGAACTTTTTCATCATCCTAAACCAAAACTATACCCATTAAACAAATAATCCCACCTCTTCTCCCTGCAGCAATAACCTCTATGCTAGTTTCTGTCTCTGTGAATTTGACTAGCCTAGGTACTTCATATAAGTGGAATCATACAATATTTGTCCTGTGTCCGACTTACTTCACTAAACATAATGTTTTCAAGGTTCATCCGTGTAACAAAATGTCATTCCTTTTTATGGCTGAGTAATGCTCAATTATGCGTTCATTCACCATTTTGTTTATCTGTTCACCTTTGATGGACTCTTGAGTTATTCCCACTTTTTGGCTGTTGTGAATAATGCTGCTGTGAATATTAATGTACCACTACTGAGTCAGAGCCTTGCTTTCAGCTTTTCTAGATGTATAGGTAGGAATGGAGTTATTGGATCATGACAGTTTTATGTTTAGAAACTTTCGAGAAACCATCAGACTGTTTTCCATTGTCGTATTGTTTTTAAACGATTATCACAAGTTTTTAAACATACGCAGAAACAGACATAATACTTTGGGTAATCATTGTACACCCACGAACTCATCCAGCTTTAATCTTTATTAATTGACGGCTATCATGTTTCATCTGTACACCTACTGGTTTCACCCCCATCCCATATTATTTTGAAGCAGATCCCATAGGTCATATAATTTAACCTGTGTATTTTTGGTATATATATTTAAAATGTAGGACTTTTATTTTTTACTATCATTATTTAACATTCAATATCCAGTTAGTGCCCAAATTTTCAGTTGTCTTCTAATTGTCATAAAAAATGTTTTTTAAGAGCTTGAATTAAATCCAAATAAGGTCCACACTTTGCCTTTGATGATTAGGTCTCTGACATCTTATTTAGTCTGTAGGTTCTCCCCCCATGTCTCTCTCACTTTCTTTTTTTTCCCCTGGTGAATTTTATTTTTTGGAGAAACCAGGTAGTTTGTTCATTCTGATTTGATGATTCCTCCCCATGTGTTGTTAACATATTCTTCAGTCCTTTCCTATAAATTGGTAGTTGGACCTAGAGGCTTGATCAGATTCAGGCTTTGTTTGGTTTTTGTTTGTTTGTTTTTGTTTTTGGCAAGATAGTTTCAGGAGTGATGATGTGTTCTTCTGTGGAGATATGTAAGTGATTTTCTCTTTCTGTGATACTAGTAGTCATTGATGATTGATATCTACATCCATTAATTCATTTGGGGCTTCAAAAAATAGTGAATTCTATTCCTTTTTCATTTATGAGCTGGGTATATTTTTATCAAGAGAAGTTTCCTCCTCCTCATCTATTTGGTTGCCCAATTGTATTAGCATGTTTCTTTCCTTTTATTTAACAGGCGTCAAAATGATGAGTTGATGCACTAATATCCTCTGGTAGTGATCAATAAATTTTACTTATTTACTTTTTGTATCATTATGGACTTCATTGCAGCTATTATTCTCATTGAGGCACAAATTGAGGCCCTGTCTTTGCCCAGTTGCTTCTCAGTGTGGCTCTTGACTCCTTTGGACATGACATCAGTTGTTTCTAGGTTTCTTCCGTACTCAGGGTTAGGAAATGTGTTTGTGTGTTTTTAATATAAAATAAATCAAAGGTTCATACTAGTACTTTCCATTTCAATTCAGAACTATAGGATTTTCATTTAACCTCTTCTTTTATTGGTGTCTAATTTCTCCCACCCTGAGAATACCAGTTCTCAACAGTGCCTGTAATTTGCTTTCTCTACAATAGAAAATCCAAGTTTTTCTGACACTGTTCTCCTGTTCTGCTTAAATCACAGCTGCCTTATAACCCTTAAAATATAAAATATTTAGTAGAACTACTTATTCATCATTTTATATGCATTTATTCACATGGACTCAGCTTTCAGGTTTGTAGGCCTATTGCCTGTCCATTCTGTAGGGTTTTTTTAATTCCCCATTCTGTAGTTCTAATGAAAATCAGATGGTACTTCCTGGTTGGAACAGCTTGGGAAAAAATGGCTCTTTTATCAGAATTACTGACAAACTATGTTTATTAATAACCTCTTGGTTTATATTCTGGCTTCTCTGGTTACTTTTTACTTCTTTCCTTACAAATGAAATAATGCATTTTCATGGTTTTGCCTTATAGGACTTTCCAGAAACTATTCCTTACTTAAAAATTTATACAATTGGGCATCAGGTACCTGATGACGACACTATTTTTAAGTTCAAATGTGCTGTTAATGAGTTTTTAAAAGAAAATAGAGATAACGGTGAGTTTGTTGTTGTTTTTTCTTTTACCTGAACTTTGGTATGCATTTTGAATGGGGTTGGGACTTTTAGTGTGTTTAATAATTTTAACGTTAGGCTTGTTGTGTTTGCTAATGTTAAGGTAGAAATGTCAGATGGTCGAGATAGATTGAGGTGTTCTTCCTTTTATGGTCACAAATTAACAATTTAGTTTGATAAATGGCTTTAATGAGAAATCTGAACTAGCTTCCTCATCTCTTTAAAATATTTGGGAAATATAAACTAAAATGAAAACATTCTTTTATCTCATTTATTGGTTCAGAGGTGAGAGGATGTCAAGGTATTGGGTCAAAGGGTATGGGGAGCATGGCTTGTGTGACCCTCTGCTGAAAACAAGGAAAAAAGATGTCAAGGTCTTAGCGTATATAAAAGAGACAACAAAAGGGAAAGGTTTGGAGTGAGACGGAGCTCTGGAAGCAGAGCAAAACAAGGTGCGCCCAGGGCATGGCCTCTCCATTGTGCATATCTCAGATATTCCTGCTGGTTTTCCACTTTGGGTACAGATGTGGAAGGACACTTCCACCTCTCATTCAGACAGGAAGGACTTTAAAAAGCTGGT
Organism: Taxidea taxus jeffersonii; assembly: GCA_003697995.1. Taxonomy (NCBI): domain Eukaryota; kingdom Metazoa; phylum Chordata; class Mammalia; order Carnivora; family Mustelidae; genus Taxidea; species Taxidea taxus. The sequence continues at coordinate 24,399 of ML110152.1, read as the reverse complement.
GCTTCTTGTTCCTGCTTCAAAATATGTCTTACTCCATGGGCAATAGATCTTAGCAAGCTATTAGCTTCTGAATTTTAAGGATCCACCTACCTATTTCTGGTACCTGGCTATCAGAAAGAATGTGGTATTTGCCATATTTTAAGACTGAGGAATCTTTTGTCTTTGGAAAGCCACCAACCTACAGGACCAAGTGCTCATTTTGTTCTCTAAATTTAGCTTGAAAAGCCTATATTTTGTTAAGTAAATATGACAGAGAGTAAATATTCCATATATACACACATACACACATAAACAGGGAGTAGGAGAGAAAAAATAGAGATGGAGGTGGGAAAATAGGGTATGGGAGGCGAGAGAGAAAGAGATGGGAATTTTAAGATAATTTTTCAAACTAGAACCTGGTTGCCTCATGCAGGCACTGGCTTTGCAATATCTTAAGCCCTGTGCCCAGATCTTCCCCGTACTTTAAACTTGGGAGGCTTGGCCCTGCCTCTGACAACCATGTCATCTATGAAAGAGGTAGACTCTCTGATTTATATTAACTTGTCTCAGAAACATCGCCTCATAGGACGTTAGGGTGCGGCTGCCGGGCTGCTTGTGGCTCCCCGGCTCCTGTGTGTGCAGCTGCTGTACAGTATCCCTTCGGTTCCGTGAGTCCGTGTGAACAGGGCCGTCAGTCTTGTTTGTTCACGTGCCATCCTGTGTTGGTCTCCTGCCTGTGTTGTGCTGACTTCACTGTGCTCCCAGCCCTGGCAGTCTGCTTGCTTTTGATCCATTTTGGCTCCCTCTGCTCTAAGCTCCTCCCACAGATACCAGGCTCCCTGATGAAGATGAGGACACTAGACTCTTCACTCCCTAGAGCCGGTAGAGGCTCAGAAAATACGTTGATTCAGTAAACGCTGAGAGCCTTTTAGATTTGTTGGCAGGGCCCGGGGATACTGACAGTACCTGGGAAGATAAACATGTGGTAACTATAAGAGAGTGGGCTAATTATAATAAAAGAATTAAGTGCAACAGGAATATGGAGAAGAGGCTGAGGGAGCCCTGACTGAGGAGACAGCATCGGAGCTAGGTTGTGGGGAAGAGGATTTTGCCAGAATGAGAAAAGGAATATCCCGGTTTGGGGAACAAGTGCAAAAGGCACAGGCCTTGACCTTGTGCCCAGGAGCGGCAGCCTCTGTAATGACCAAAGGATAGTGTGAAAGGGCATAGAATTCACCTGTTGAATTTCAACAAACATTTATAGGACACCTTTTAAGTTAAAGGCACTGTTTCAGGAAGCAGAACAGAAGAAAGTTCTTGCCCTTTTATACTCCACATTCTAGTGAGGGACAGGGATAAATAAGTAACTGTAGGAAGTGTTAGATGGTGATGACGTGCTTTGGAGAATAACAAACAGGATTCAGAAGTGAGGCCCTGTGTTGGGTGATCAGGGAAGGCCTCTCTATTAAGATGTCATTTGAGTAGAGCCTTAAAAGAAATGAGGAACCATTGGATATCTGGGAAGGTTGGAGGGACAGAGTGTTGCCAGGCAGAGGGAATAGTAGGTGCAAAGCCCCTGAGGCAGGACTATGCTCGGCATGTTTGAGGAATAGTAAGCAGACCAGTGCAGCTGCGATAGGGAACGTGTGTGAGGTCAGGGCCGTAGAAAATGGGAGTCTGGGAGGTTGGCAGGGGGCAGGAGGAAGTGGATCATGGAGGTCCCTGGAAGTCCTGGTTTGAATCCTTGTGGACATACAGTTCAGTTGGAGAGACTGATGATACCGTTTATAAAGAGTTCTAAATGCTTTGCTGAAAGTTTGGGCTTTTTCTATGCTGAATGGAGATTTTTTAAGCAAGGGAGCAACCCTACGAGTTGTATTTTAGGAAAATCCACACTTCCATATGAAGAATTACTTGAAATAGACAAGATTTAGAGGTAGGGAGACAGTAACCCAGGCAGGTGATGGGTGCTTTCCAACCAGACACCACCCAGTCACAGACATACATTTTACAGAGATCAACTACACTTAATCATTTATTTAATTTCTCACACCCTTTAAATTTATTTTATTTTTTAAGATTTTATTCATTTGAGACAGAGAGATAGAGAGACCATGTGTAGGGGGAGAGGCAGTGGGAGAGGGAGAAGCAGACTCCATGCTGAGCCGGGAGCCCGAGGTGGAGCTCAGTCCCAGGACCGGGAGATCATGACGTGAGCCAAAAGCAGACGCTTAACCATCTGACCCTCTGAGCTACCCAGGCACCTCTCAAGTAATTTTTTAAAACGATGGACTAAGAGATACTATGGCATAGCTGGAAAAATCTTAGACTTGATTCTAATTTTTGTTCTGTCTGCCTGCTTTGCAGCTTGGGCTCCCATCACCAAGTCTGACTTTTTCATCAGGAAATATGAACAGCGCTGCTCTCCTGGGTGCTTCACGGGCACGCAGACTGTGGGGCGTGAGGAGCAGCAAATGAGAGAAGGGATGGAAGCGCTTTGGGAATTCATGAATCCCGCAGAAACTGTTCTTTTTCATATTCAGTATCCAAAGAAAAGGCTTTTGATTTGTTTCACTCAAAAAAAAGTTTGTTCTTCTAGCCTGTTTTTCGTTTGTTTTTTTTTTCCATTCATTTTCTATAATTAAATCAGTTACTGATGGACATCCTATAGTAAGAAGCTGGGTTCATCTCCGTGCCATTTTGGCTGTTAGTACCTGGCTAGGCCTTCCCCAGTTTACACGATTGCTTCTAATAAGGGCTATGCAGAATTTTTCAGGGGCAGTGAATTTTGACTTTATGTGAAATAATTTTTTAGAGTGTATTCCTAAAATAGCACACTCCTTATCAGTTATTCCTTTTCAGGGTTTTGGTAGTGGCAACTAATAAATAGTACTCTAAAGAAAATAGTAGAATTTGTTTTAAGTGTATCTACTTCTCTTATTTAACTCTGTATTCTTTATTTTGTAGACAAACTTATTGGTGTTCATTGTACCCATGGTTTAAACAGGACTGGCTATCTCATCTGCAGGTGAGTTGCCAACCCCAGGAGACAGACCACGTTTAAGTTGTTTTGTTTATGATAATAGCGTAAGCTAGTTGCAAAAAATGCAGGCGGTATTGAAATGTATGAAAGTAGAAAGCAGTTTTACTCCCCACCCAGAGATTACCACCAGTAATAATTTACTGTGTATTTTTCAAACTTTAAATATGCAGACAGATATAAGTATATACATGTAATTTAATGGTGTTCATATTTAGACATCCTGTTTTATAATTTAATATATCATATCCTATAAAAATATTTGGAAACCTCATTCTTTTTTAGAAGCTGCAATGATCCATTGCTTCCTGATGAACATAAAAGTCAGTTTTTAATACTTGAAAATATTGAATCAGTGAACTTCCTGTGTGAACAAATTTGAAAATAATTGCTATTTTCTCAGATAATTTCACTCAGAATGGAATTTCTGAATCAAAGTATTGATACATTTGTTCATTCAGAAAAGACTGAGCATCTGCTCTGTGTAAGTACTGTGCTGGGTGCTAGCAGAAAGACCTCAGAGACTTGACTTGCCTTTTGTAAACTCTTAATAGTCTAGAGAGTATGAATAGACATTCAGGAATCACACAAATGCATGTGGAATTACAGATCTGATAAATGCCAAGGACAGGACATGGTACATGAGAGCATATTAATAGGGGGGATTTGACCTTAGCATGGAGAATACAGAATGTTTCTTTGAGGATATTTGGGCTGATATCTGAAGGATGATGAGGTCAGACACTGTTAGACACTGGAGAGAGAATTCTTGGCATAAGGAACAGCAAAGACTGATAATAGGAAAGCATATGCTGTGTTGGAACGAGCCAGGGAGGCTGAGCCATGGGAAATATGGTGTTAAAATGGAGCAGAAAAGTTAAAAAAAAAAAAAAGGGTTGGGGGTGGGAGTACCTGGCTGGTTCAGTCGGTAGAGCATTTGACTCTTGATCTCAGGGTCATGAGTTTGAGCCCCGGTATAGATTCCTTTTTTTTTTTTAAGATTCCTTTTTTTTTTTTTAAGTTTAAAATGGAGGTGGAGGGGCACCTGGCTGACTCAGAAGGACATATGACTCTTGATCTTGGGGTCTTGAGTTTAAGCACCAAGGATTACTTTGAAAAAAGTTTACAATGAAGCTGAAAGTATGGGGAGGAGCTAGATCATATGGGTCTGTGTTTAGACTTAAGAGTAATTGAAAACCATTGAACTTTTTTTGTTAAGGATGAATAAGTAGAACATAATGACAGTTGCATTTTCAAGCCATCCTTTTACTGCTAAGTGGAGAATATACTGTAGTGGGGAAGAGTGGAAGCAAGGAGAAAAGTTAGGCTTTGTAGAAATCAAGGCATGGTGGTGGCTTGAACCAGGGTGTGGTGGTCATTTGGGTAGAAAGATGTAGACATATTGTAGAGCTACTCATTGTTAGCACTTGGTAGTGTGTTGAAGATGAGGGTGAGGGAGAAATGGCTGGCAGTGGCCGTGACTCCTAAGCTTCTGACCCATAGTGTTGGTTAGATGGTATTTAGATTTGAGGTTAGTATTTTTCCCAATTTGTCTTTTGCTATTGCTGGTTCCTGATAAATACTCTGTCATATTAAGTAAGTCTCCTGTTTCTAGTATACAAAACACTTTGATAGAAATGACTATTGTGGGGCACCTGGGTGGCTCAGTAGGTTAAGCCTCTGCCTTCAGTTCAGGTCATGATCCCAGGGCCCTGGGATCCAGCCCTGTGTTGGACTCCCTGCTCAACAGAGAGCCTGCTTCTACTTCTCCCTCTGCCACTCCCCCCTGCTCTGCTCTCTCACTCTCAAATAAATAAATAAAATCTTAAAAAACAAAACCAAAAATAACTTGTATTTTTATCAGATACCTTTTTACCATCTGCCAATTTGATCCTTTATTTTCTTCTCTTTTATTTAGTAATTAATTTGTTGTATTAATGTAAATAATTATATGAATAGATTTGCTAGAGTTGGGTCATCCTTGGAATAAAGTCTTTTTGTGGTCATGATATTATCATTCTTTAATTATGGGATTAAGTGTGCTAATATTTTCTTAGGATTTTTATATATGTAAGTGAAAATGGATGTTTTTTGAAAACACTTGATTTTTTTCTTTTCATATATATAAATGACTTAATTATGTTGTTTTGTTAGATATTTGATTGATGTACAAGGCATGAGGCCAGATGATGCAATTGAATGTAAGTATAAGGGTTGTCACTATTTTTTCTTTTTATACAAGTTGAAGCTGGAAATGTAGATGAATTTCTCAGATTTTGGAAAAAAGAAATGTTTGTAATTCATTTGCTCTGACACAATACATTCTTTTGCCAAAAGTTTATAAAGGGGTGTATCTGGAAATAGTGAGGTGTAACTGCCGGAGTGATTAGTCAGTGGATTTCGGCTTTTACCTGCTTTCTCTGGGAAAGATTTGCTTTTTTGTAGTGATTTTTAACAGTTCATCCACTCTTCAGTATTCAATAGGTGCCGCGGACATTGCTTGGAAAGACAAAACTATATTGAAGATCTTCAGAAAGGTCCCATCAGAAGGTAAATTGCATTTTATAGAGATCTATGGTGAGATCTATGGTTAGGGAGATCTGTTTTTACATTATTGAAGTTGTATGTGTTCATTTTTCTTATACCTTATTTACTTGCTCAGGGAATTTTAAACAGGGAGGGGAGGATGGGATTGTTATTTTCATGGGCCAAAATATCATCACTAAATTGGCTACTACTGAATTTGGAAACCAGTAATACTGTGTGGAAACATTCTCTTTGAGGAATTGGGATTCCAGTGTATCTAGATCAAGTGGTTTTGAAGATGTAACACACATGATGGAACCAGTCCACACCACTCTTAACCAGTCCACACCACTGTATAAGCCTGTTAACCAAGGACATTGGTATAACCTACATCAAACCCAAGGTTACCCAGTACCTTCTCGGCATTTCCACAGCCAAACCCAGGATTTGCAGCAGTCAGTAAGGTATCTCTTCTGTCCTCTTTTCTATCATTGAAATAGAAATTTATGTTGTAAATTAGTGCAAACACATGAAAATGGTGAAAACTGATGTTTTCTAGCTGACCAGAGGTATCATTTGCTCCATATTTTGCATTCAGGGCTGGAAAATAAAGCATAGGATGGGAGGGAATATGTGACTTTTCAGAGGCAGTTGGGAAAATGACTTAGAAAATTTCACCGATTCTAAACTTAGCTTAAACCAAAGTTTGATGTGATTACCAATAAGGATCTTGCATTCTTAGGCTCTATTGGTAAGATTTGCATAATGAGGAAGGTTGTTATTTAAAGAGTAAATACAAATTATAAGGAAAAATAGTAAAATTCCGGTATGATATATTACATTTACCGATCTTGCTTTTGAAACAATTAAATTTCAATCTTAATTTCCCAAATTTGTTGCATGTATAGTTAATAATTAGAATTTCTACACTTTATAGCTAATTTATATATGTATTTATACAGTGAAAGCAGCTTTCTGTTTTTAAAAATAAATACCTTAAAACTGTCTCACATCAACTCTGCAGGACTTGGGAGAAAGTATTTGATTAGAAAAGTATGGGCATTTATTTCTGTAGGGAAGGGTTGGAATAGCTCTTGGGAACCTACTGTGTGCCCAAGTATTATGGTAGGTAATTTAAATACATTGTCTTAATTTACCTTGAAAACCACCCATGAAGATGGAAGGTATTACCTCCATTTTATAAAGAACTAAGAAATCTAAAGATGAAGCCATTTATCTGCTAAGGTTGTACAAGGAGAAGACAGTAGAACCTGAGTGTGTGTGTATTATTTTATAAAGCTTATTAAGATATTTTATTAAAACTAATAATAATACATTACTTTTTGTTTTCTTTAAGAAAATTTTCACAGACCCAGAACGTTTACCAGAGAGGCCATATCCCTCCTCCTGGTCCCCCTGGAGAGGACTATTCCCAAAGGAGGTACTCTTGGAATGTAAAGCCAAATGCCAGTCAAGCAGCCCAGAATACAGTGTGGTATCCTGGCGGTTACTACAGACTCTCCTATCCAACCTATTGTGGATGGACCGAATGACACAAACCTGTCCTAGAAATTTCTCTGCAGATAGAGCAGGACTGAAGACAGCTGAAGTGACTTTTTATAAGATCAGGTCAAATGTGAGGTTTATAATCTATTTCATTGCTCCCTCATGTGTTCAAGCTTAAAGAAAAATTACATTGATACCTCTTTGTTGATAAATTTGCAGTATTTGCCACGGTAAAGGAAATAATCTGTCATTCAGTCTTACATTTTTTTTTAAAGGAAGATGGTATTTTAGAACTGAGAAAGTAATAAAGAATTTCCCTTGTAAATTATTTTTTAAACATTTTGTCTTCCTTATCGATGTGTTTCTTTCTGACTAGACTTGTGATAGGAGGGTATATGCAGAAATTTCTGGTGTTTTTGTCATGTTCTACTATTGACCCAATCATTAAGGCTATCTTTTTTTCCCTAACTGTTCGAGATTTCTATTAAAACCTACCTAAGAGACAATATCTTTAAAATCTACTTGAAGTTAGTAATTGTATTTTTTTTAAAGACTTTACTTGAGAAAGGTAGAGAGAGAGCACAAGTAGGCAGAGCAGCAGGCAGAGGGAGAGGGAGAAGCAGGCTCCCCACTGAGCAGAGAGCCCATGCGAGGCTCCATCCCAGGACCCTGAGATCACGACCCGAGCCGAAGGCAGACGCTTAACTGACTGAGCCACCCAGGTGCCCCTAGTAATTGTATTTTTGTGGTTAGACATTTCTTTCTTTGGTAGTCTGCTGTGGGATTTGACCAACTTCTTGCACTGAATTGTCAGATATACCATCTAACACAAGAACAGGTAAACTTTTAGGTAATAGACTGTCAGCTGGGCAAGAGAAACTGATCAACCAGAATGCTGGTTAATTTACCTGACAGGGTAATTGTTACCAACTGGGTAGAACTGTTCAGAAAACTTGAAAAGTTTTATAGATTACAGAAGTTCTTTAATGAACAAAATAGGATATGACACTTAACAGCCTGGGATATCCGGAAGACTTGTGGACAAGGATGGCTCCTTGTTTTATTACTTCTCTGTTGAACATAACCCGTTGGGATCTTTTTGCACTTGCCTTACAGTAGAGTGGTGCCTTGATCTTGACTTTTTCTGTTCTCTTTCCTGCTGGAATACCGCTGGAGCATACAGATGGATCACTTGGGAGGTGTTAAATATTTTTAGTTGCAGAGGAAGCCAGAGACCCATTTGCTCAATAAAGTGTCTCACCAACATGACATCCTAAGCCTCAGTAGATATTCGATGAGTATTTGGGCAGCTTGGCTTCATTTTTTTTTAAAGCCTCTGACTTTGAAGATTTGTATCCTAGAATGTCTCATGCTGCATGCGACAGGCATTTTCTTTATCCTCTTTTCCATCTGAACAACATGTGGAACCTGACCGCGAGGAAGTGCTCTAGTTCAGCCAGTCCCCTGGCCTGTGTCTCATTAGCTCTGTCACGCTGCTGCCTGTCATCCGAGATGCTCAGGAAGTGGTCCTAAGCCTGCCGCATGTAACAGATTTGGAAGTTCTTCTTGCTGAAAGGCTGCTCTTGTGGCTATACCTTGAAGGCTCACGTGGACTGAAACTGGAGCCAGACAGATGGTGAGGTGTACGGGAAAGAACAAGCAGGGGCAGGCGTAGGAATCTAGCTACTCTGATGGTTTTCCTTGGCAAGCAGTTTCCAAAGAGGCCGTTGCCAGCAGAAGTGCCCTCCTTAGAAGTACTGTTGCCTTCACAAAATGGGACCCTGTCGTCCCCTCTGTCCCCTTCCCATTTCAGTCAACATGGTTTGCTAAAAAACTAAACTGCTTAAAAACAAACAAAAAACAGGCTGTTTTTGCTTTCTCATGTCTCATTTATTCTTCACCACACTAGAGTTCTGGTTTCTACTCGAACCACACCCCTTAAAAGTCCTCTGGCTAAAGGGACCAGCCACTCCCGTTTTTTTAAAGGTCTTCAGTAGCCTTTTAAGCTTTTTTAAAGTTTTCATTTTTATTTTAAAAACACGTAGGAGTCGGGGCGCCTGGGTGGCTCAGTGGGTTAAGGCCTCTGCCTTCAGCTCAGGTCATGGTCCCAGGGTCCTGGGATCGAGCCCCGCATCGGGCTCTCTGCTCAGCAAGGAGCCTGCTTCCTCCTCTCTCTCTCTGCCTGCCTCTCTGCCTGCTTGTGATCTCTGCCTGTCAAATAAATAAAATCTTAAAAAAAAAAAATTTATAAAAACACGTAGGAGTAGTTTAAAATTCAAATAGTTCTACTGAGATTACAGTGGAAAAGAACAGTCCCTTCCCCTCCCCACCCTTATCACTCCCTAAAGGCAAACACTGTATATGTGTTGGGGGCGGGGCAGAGGGAGTGAGAGAATGAATCCTTAGCAGGCTCCAAGCTGAGTTCTGAGCCCAATGCAAGGCTCCATTGAACCCAGAGTCCATGCTTAACTGAGCCATCGGGGTGCCCCGAACACTAATATTTTTGCATTATCTTACAGTATTTGCCTCCATCTTTTTTTTTTTTTTTTAAGATTTTATTTATTTAACAGAGATCACAAGTAGGCAGAGAGGCAGGCAGAGAGAGAGGAGGAAGCAGGTTCTCCGCAGAGCTGAGAGCCCGATGCAGGGCTCGGTCCCAAGACCCTGAGATCATGACCTGAGCCGAAGGCAGAGGCTTTAACCCGCTGAGCCACCCAGGCGCCTCTGCCTCCATCTTTAAATACTAGGTTTATTTTGCCACTAACTCCTGACATGGAGAATACGGATTTAGCTCGTGCACATCATTTACCCACATGCACGCTTCTGTTCTTACCCCTCAGTATCATTCTCTCCCAACTTCTGGTTCAGTCAGTATTCTAAGTTCCTGTTCCCTAGGTATACTGAGCCACAGTATGCTGAAATTATGTTCCTTTCTTACACTGCTTTTGTCCTCATTTTGCCTTGTCTGTTTCTTTTCCATGCACCTATCACCGGTTCATCCCCAAGATCCCAACACCACTGTAACATTTCTCTTCATATGGATAGGACAGACACAGATCCTTTTTTGTCTGAAACCTTCCCTAGAGCCCTCCGGGCCTTTTCCAAGTTGGGCACTGAGTTAGGATGCTAGGGCTGCCTTAACAAAGCACCAGCTTTGGCCACCTAAACAACAGAAATTTAAGTTTTCACAGTTCTGGAGGCTACACGTCAGAGCCGAAGGTGTCAGCAGGGCTGGTCTCTTCTGTGTTTAGAGATGGCCATCTACTCCCTTTGTCCTTACATGGTCTTCCAGCTGAGACTGTGTTCAGATTCCCTCTTATTAGGACACCAGTCATACTGGATTAATGCCACCCTCATGACCTTGTTTAAACGTATTACTTCAGGGCGCCTGGGTGGCTCAGTGGGTTAAAGCCTCTGCCTTCTGCTTCAGTCATGATCCAGGGTCCTGGGATCGAGCCCTGCATCAGGCTCTCTGCTCAGCGGGGAGCCTGCTTCCTCCTCTCTGCCTGCTTCTCTGCCTACTTGTGATCTCTCTCTGCCAAATAAATAAATCTTTAAAAATAAATAAATGTATTACCTCTTTAAAGACCCTGTTTCCAAATATAATCACATTCTTGAGATCCTGGAGGTTAGGGTGACTTCAACATGAGAATTTATCAGGGGTGCAGAGTGGCACAATTCAGCCCATGACAGGGACCTTGATTGTTCCCTATGCCTGGGGCACAGCTGTTGCCCTGGGATTTCTCTCCACTATCACCCTGATCATTTCTTATACCCCCCTTCTGTTTCCTGGATCCCAGAGCTACTGCGTTATGGTGTACTTCTTGTTTGGTGGAGTATATCCTTCCTTAGCTTCCTAGGGAGGGTTAATGGGATGTAAATTTTGTGAGACTTTTACATATGTGAAATATAGGTATGGTTTATTCTCTCACTCCACTGATAATTTGCTAGGCTGTTGACTTATAGGTAGGCCCTTTTGAATACACTTATTCATACATTTTGTTGTTGCTCCTGAAACCCTGTGCTATTGTGATTCTCAAGCTTTTATTTCTGACCTGTGATTTTTCTCTCCGAAAGCTTTAGGATCTTCTTTATCTCAAATATCCTGGAATTTCATGATATGTTTAAAAGTCTGTTTTTTTTTATTTGTAATGCCATATACTTAGTGAGCCCTTTCAGCCTGGCAAGTTGTGATTATCAGTCCTGGGAAATTTTCTTTGTTTTTATCCCTTCTATTTCAGGAACCTCTATTAATTGAATATTGGATTTTTTTTTGAAATGTACCTTTAAGTTAATTATATATTTTTTCTCTTATTTTCAGTTTTTAACCTTTTTGTCCTTCCTTTTTTTTAAATCAGGAGAATTTCCTCAGCTTTATTTTCCACTTTCCATATATTATTTTCTGAATGACTTTTTTTCAGATACTTTTTTTTTAAAGAATCAGCATTTATTCTGCCTTTCTTTTATTCTTTTAATTTTTTTTAAGATTTTATTAGTTATTTGACGAGAGAGATCACAAGTAGGCAGAGAGGCAGACAGAGAAAGGGGGGGGGGAAGCAGGCTCCCCGCTGAGCAGAGACCCAATGTGGGGCTCCATCCCAGGATCCTGAGACCATGACCTGAGCCGAAGGCAAAAGCTTAACCCACTGAGCCACCCAGGCACCCACTTTTTTTTTTTTTTAAATGAATGCATTCTTTTTTCTCTCCAAAGTTACCAATTATTTTTAGTTTTTTTCTGTTCCCTGCATCAACTGTTTTCCTTCTTTTTTTAAAAATTGTTTGTTTGTTGATGCCTGTCTCTCCTGTTAGAGGTATTCTTGGGATATCTGGTAACCTTTGCCCATCTTTTTGTACTTAAGATTGAGGCATTCAGAACTGATGGAAGCCCTGCTTGTCGCATGGTGGATTTGTAATCATAATGTTGTCAGTTTGCTTTTTGTTTACTTCCCCCTTGCTGCACGCATTTAGGTTTTATTTTCCCATTCTGATAGTTGTTGTCTTTGATAATTTTATTCCTCTCTCATCTACCATTTGGTATCTCTCCCCGTTATCTTTTGAGTTTTTAAACTGTAAAAATTCCTTTTTTGACATTTTGGGTAGAAGTAGACATACGAATATTAGGTCAGTCCAGCCAGTGTAATGAGCCTCTGCTGCCAATAAAATTGAGTTTGGGATTTATCCTCAGTCTAACAAGCGTGATTTTTATACATTGTGTCCCAGAAGTGTAGGCCTTTGAGTATCCTCAGTCACGATTTGGTCTTGTATCGTCAGTCACAAACACGCCTGCCGTGGTGGGAAGCCCCATATAGGAACCTGTGTGAACCGCCTTTCTAATGTAATTCTAACAACTGCCCCAGATTTATGTTGTACACATTTATGTCACATGTCTTTATCTTCCAGGTTGTTCCCTTGGCTATAATGGTGCTGTGGTCTCTGAGAGCAAGTCATTCCCATTCTTGAAGCCTATCTCAGTAAAGCCTTCTTTCCCAACTCTACCCCCTGTTGATTCATTCCTTTTCCTGCAAGGTACCTTGTGTCACTATTTAGTATTTATTTCATTTATATCGCAGCTTCCAAGCACAGCCTCAGATTCCTTCAGCCTCCTTCCCAAAGGCGCCATCTGTCACCCGGCCCACAGTCCCCTTTTCTGCCTTGCCAGCAAACCTGCCTGCACTCCCTGAGCTGACTAAAGCCCAGGTTAAACAAGGCCCTTACAGCCTCCACACCAAGCCCTCTCTCTTCTGTCATTTCTCCACGTTAGAGTTGGAGGAGATGCTCTACTGCCAGCGCGGGATAGGGCTTTCTGAACTGCCAATGAAGGGATGATCGGAAATGTTGAGGAGGAAGCTCCCACTCTGAGGAGCCTTGATTAATGAAACACAGAGGACAGGAGGGCGCCTGGCAGGCAAGTTCTCCCCCTCCTTGCTCCCTTCTGTGGAGGACTGTCGGGAAAGGTTTTTCCCTTCCAGCCTTCCAGAGAAAGTTTAGCCCACTGAGCAGACACTTGCCAAATGACCCTGCCAATGAGGAAATCCATTACCTCACATTGCTTTGCAGTTTCCTTGCTTCACTGCCCTTTTTCCCTCACCCTCACTATCTGTCTGCACATTTCTCAAATAAAACATCAGCACTTTAACCCTTATATCAGGCTCTGCTTTCCGGAGGACCTAGGTAAGATACTCAAGCATTTGTTAATAAATATGGCAGTCATAGGTTTTTAATTGTTCACCCATGTATACGGAAGTGGGAAGTACCAGAGCTCTTCCTGATCTGGCATAGAGATCCTACAAATGTACCTTTAGGAATACAGAAATGTCAATTATATTCAAGGCAACAATTTACCAAGAAGTATAGGCTATAGCCTTTTGGGTAGGAATTTATTCTCAGGGTTATTTTCACATGACTTGGGAATAGTTTTTGGAGTCTTGGTGTCTTCCATGACCCATTTGTTCAGATAACATTTCCAAGGTTAGGCTCACTTTAGCAGACAGTAACAGTTATGCATATTTATATGCTGTAGAGAACACGCTGATATTCTTGTGAAAGTTCTCATTTAACACTTTACCAAATCAGATCTTTTGAACTCATTTTATGATGCATAGTGACCTCTTCCTCTGCAACTGTAGTAAAGGGATTATCTTAACCTCTGAGATGACTTTTTTTATTTTTTTAAAGATTTTATTTATTTGACAGAGAATGTGTGCACACGAGCAGGCAGAGGAAAAGGAAGAAACAGGTTCCCTGCTGAGCAGGGAGCCCAATGAGGGGCTTGATCCCAGGACCCTGGGATCATGACCCGAGCTGAAGGTAGACGCTTAACCAAATGAGCCACCCAGGCGCCCGAGATGAATTTTTTGTTTTTTAAGATTTTATTTATTTATTTGACAGAGATCATAAGTAGGCAGAGAGGCAGGCAGAGAGAGAGAGGAGGAAGCAGGCTTCCTGCTGAGCAGAGAGCCCAATGAGGGGCTTGATCCCAGGACTCTGGGATCACAACCTGAGCCGAAGGCAGAGGCTTTTTAACCCACTGAGCCACCCAGGCGCCCCAACCAAGATGACTTTTTAAATATTAATTAATTAATTTATTTGAGAGAGAGACAGAGAGAGCATGAGAGGCTAGAAGGTCAGAGGGAGAAGCAGACTCCCCATGGAGCTGGGAGCCTGATGTGAGACTCGATCCCGGGACTCCGGGATCATAACCTGAGCGGAAGGCAGATGCTTAACCAACTGAGCCACCCAGGCGGCCCCAAGATGACTTTTTAAGAATAGTAAAACTCATCCTTTTTTAGTGTACAGTTCAGTGAGTTTTAACAAATGCATTGTTTTATAATGACTATCACAACTGAGAACCTTGCCGTCAACCCCAAAACTTTCCTCATGTTATTTTGTAAGTAACTGTTCCCACCAACCGCAGGCCCTGGTAACCACTGATCAGTTTTTGGTCTGTATTTTTGCCTTTTTCAGAATGTCATGAGTTTAATCACATAGTATATAGCCTTATGGATGTGATTTCTTTTATTTAGCATAATGCTTTTGAGATCCATCTATATCACTGAAGGGGATCAACATTCGATTCCCTTTTTGTTGCTGAGTTAGCATTCTGTTGTGTGGATATATCACCATTTGTTTATCCATCTACCAGGTGACACTTGCAGCTTTTGACTTTTAAACAAAGTTGCTATAATCATTTGTATACAGGTTTTTGTGTGAACACAGGTGTTTATTTCCCTTGGAGTGAGATTGCTGCTATGAGGTAACTGTTACGTAATTTTATAAACTGCCAAATGTCTCCAAAATGGCTGTATTATTTTACATCCCCATCAACAGGGTATAGGAATTCCAGTTGCTCACATCTTACTAGCACTTAGTATCCTCAATTTTTTAAATTGTACCTATTCTAATAATGGTGTATTTTTGTCTCATTGTGATTTTTAAAAGTTTGAGGGGGCACCCTCATGGTTCAGTCAGTTAAGCATGTGACTTTTTTTTTTTATAAAACATTTTTTTTAAAAGATTTTATTTATTGTCAGATAGAGAGCGCAGGAGTGAGCACAGGCAGACAGAGTGGCAGGCAGAGGCAGAGGGAGAAGCAGGCTCACTGCCGAGCAAGGAGCCCAATGTGGGACTCGATCCCAGGACCCTGGGATCATGACCTGAGCTGAAGGCAGCTGCTTAACCAACTGAGCCACCCAGGTGTCCCAAGCATGTGGCTCTTGATTTCGGCTCAGATCATGGTCTCAGGGTCATGAGACCAAGCCCTGTGTCAGGCTCCATGCTGCGCACGCAGACTGCATAACATCCTTTCTTTCTTTCTGCCCCTTCCCACCTTCCTCTCCCAAAAACTAAATAAAAGTTTGAGATATAATTGACATGATATACTGTATGTTTTTAAATGTATAATTTGATACTTTCGGCAGGTTATAACCATGAAATCATTGCCACAATTAAGACAGAACATACCTGTTACCCCCAAAGTTTTCTTGTGCTGTTTTGTAACTCCCTTTTTCCACCTAAGGCTCCCACCTAAGCAACCACTTATCTGCTTTGTGTCACTGTAGTCTTATATAAGTGGAATAATACAAAATGTACCGTTTTAATGTCTGGCCTTTTTTATTGAGCGTGATTATTCTGAGATTCATCCATGTTATTCTATGTGACAACAGTTGATTCCTTTTTATTGCCAAGTTGTAGTCCATTGTATGGATATATGATTTGCTTATCCATTCACTTGATGAACATTATGGTGGTTTCCAGCTGTGGATGGTTACAAATATGCTGCTAAAAACTGAGTGCCTTTTTTTAAATGTCTATTTTTAATCAGCTTTATTGAGGTATAATTTATCATCTATAAAATATAGTTTTAAAGTGCACAGTATGATGAATTTTTACAAAGTCCTACTCCCTATGTAACTAACACCACATCAAGATCTAGAACATTGGCTTCATGGCAAAGATTCCTTTGGGGTTTTTTTCTAGGCTCCTCTCTCACTCCTCCATTCCCAGCAACCTTTTGCTTTCTAGTCACCCTAAAATAAATTTGTAATTCCTAGAGTTTTGTAGAAAAGGGATCATACAGTAATAAATTCTAGGGTTTTTTTTTCTGAGTATGCTTTTTGATTCATCCATGTTGTAAGTATTGTCAAGTATCAGTAATTCATTCCTTTTTGTTAATGATAATAATGATAATAATGCTGTATTCCATTGTATGACTTTACCACAATTTGCTTATCCATTGACATGTTGTTGGGCATTGGGTTGTTTCCAGTCTTTTGCTGTTCAGAGTAAAAGTTTTTGTGAACATTCATGTACAGGCCTTTGTATGTACATGTTTTCATTTTTCCAGATAAATGCCAAGGAATGAAATTGCTGAGTACAGTAAATACACATTTGATTTATTAAGAAATGGCCACTCTTTTCTAAAGTGGTTGTACTATTTTATAAAACTCAAACCAGCAATACCAGTTGTGTTTGACAACACTTATATTAACAGTTTTAAAAATTTTAGTTATGTGGGTGTGTAGTAATAGCTCATTGTTTTAAATTTGCATTCCTCTGCTATGATGTTGAGCATCTTGTTTATTGGCCTGATTCATGTATCTTTTATAAAGTGTTCAAATATGTCACCCATTCATAATTAGGTTGTTTTCTCTTACTGAGTTATAGGCGTTCTTTATATAGTCTGAATACCAATCTTTGGTCAGAATATCTTTTTCACATATATATTCCCACGTATTCAAGCCAAAGGGTACTCTTTGCTACCCCTTAAATAGAGGAAGACCTTTGTGTCTCAGAGCCTTTGAACTCTGTGTTGGCTGGAATGCTGTTCTCCCACATCATACAGCTTGCTTCCAGACCTCCTCCAGTCACTTGCCGGTGAGATCTTAACCATCCTATTTGAAATAGTAATACCCACGGCCAGGCATTCCTCACTTTTCCTAGCTTTTTTTCTCCATAGCACATATCTGCCCGACAGCTATTTTTGTTATTTACCTGTGTAAAATGTACCTGTTTAAAGAAAACTGCTGTCCAAGAAAAGCTCCAACCATAAACATGGAAAATAATTCTCTGCAACCTGTTTAGGGGATTACTTCCTCTCTTGGAGGCTGTTACACTCTTATGGATGAGAAATTTCTGAGCCTGCTAGATGCAGGAAGAGGTTCGTTTCATCAGTGTCCTGTCACCTATCTTTTAAGTGCCGGAAGCAAGTCTGTCCATTCCCTCTCCCTAGAAGATCCTCCCTAAATGACCGCCCGCACCGAGAGCAAGAAGGGAATGAGTCCCGCCTGCCCCGCAGAAAACTGTAGCGGAGACGAAGGAGCTCATCCTGGCTAACACTGTTCTTTGCACTGGAAGAAAGCTACGTCTCGCCGAACACGCGTCGGAGACAAGGCTGAGACTCGGCACTGAGAACTCAGCGTCCAGTCTCTGGGTCCTTACTGTCCCCGTCGCCGGAAGTGACGGACGGGGCCCCCAGTCACTCCGCGTCGGCTGGGTGGGGAACTCCTGCTGGGGAAGAAGCGTGTCGGGAGAGGCGGACGCCGCTTTGGCCCGGCTTCCGGAAGGTGAGGACGTTGTTTCCAAGGGGAAGATCTTCCGGGCGGACCGGAAGCGCGAGCGTGTGGGTCCTCTCGGGGTTGGAAGGCCAGTCCCGTGAACGCAGCCCGGCGGGGCAGGCGCCCGCTCTGTGACGTGGTGAGAGGGCGGAGAAGCGCGTGTAAGAGGGACCTGGACCCGGGGCTTTGGGCGCCCTGGTAAATGGACTCTTAACGGCAAGTGGGAGGGAAGATGGAGTCGGGCCTCTGCCCGTCGGGGGCGCAGAGCTGGGGGAGAGCCCGGGCACCGGAAGCCGGGGAGGCCGCGGCGGCGGCGGCCGATAGAGCGTGGGCCCGGCGCGCCTGCGAGTGGAGGGAGCGACGGCTCCGAATGGCGGGGCTGGGGGCTTTATCACACGAGCAGCGGAAGGACCTGCTGTGGCTTACTTTTTGAGGGGATCGCTCTTTCTGACGGCTGGAGCTTGGCTGGTGGGAGGGCGGGAACTGCGAGGCGACAGCCCCTGGGAGGCCACAGCCGTAGATGAGCGAGCGGTGTTGCTGGGGGCGGTGGGTATAGGCGAGAAGTGGACGGGTCAGAATCGTCAGGACTGTGGATTAGCTATGGGGTGGGTGTTCGGGGATGATTCCAAGTTTCTGGCCCAAGGGAGGGAATTTATTTTGACCTTTGCCAGGGGTCCTTTTTCCCCTAGTGTTAAAACATAAACGGCGAAGAGTTTTTTTCCCTGCTGATTGTATGTATTCCTATTTTGTGTGCTCAATGTAGAAAATTCAGAACGGACATCTTTTTTAAATCTTTTTTTTTTTTTTTAAGATTTTATTTATTTATTTGTTAGAGAGAGAGAGAGAGAGCACAGGCAGACAGAGGCAGAGGGAGAAGCAGGCTCCCTGCTGAGCAAGGAGCCCGATGTGGGACTCGATCCCAGGACGCTGGGATCATGACCCGAGCCGAAGGCAGCTGCTCAACCAACTGAGCCACCCAGGCGTCCCCGGACATCTTTTTTAAAAGAAGATAAAAATTACCAGCATTCTTACCACCCGAGATGGCCATATTTTGGTGTGTTTCATGTTTTTGTTTTCTGTGTGCATCTTTTTTGTGAAATTGGGAATATATTCGTTATATTTTTCTGTATTTTTTTCCTCCCATTGGACATTCCCATGACAATAAAGACTGAACTGTGGTGTGCCAAGATATGATTCACACATACTGTTTTTTCCTAATAAAAACTCAGATGTAACTCCACCAAGTCAGAACTTTTTGGTTTATTTTCCTTTCAGTATTTCTTATGCACTTTTTTGAGAAGTCCACTATTTATGCTACATTTTAGGTTTTGTTTTTCAGTCACATGTTTTTAATCAATGTTATTTATTGTTGTTTTCACACATCCTTAACTGTTTTTGGGGACTATAGTTTTTAATGGTTGTTTAGTGGCAACAAATTCTGTTATTAGCTAGATAATTTTTCAAGTTTTTGCTATTAGGATGATGAAAGGGACATCTTGTTTACATAAATTTTCAGGTTTTTGGTTTATTCTTTGAAAAGAGTCCTAGAAATGGAACCAACCAAGTAAAAGGATAAAATGAATTTATCAAATTGCCTCACCCAAATATCTCACTAAGACTTTGATTGAAATTGTTTTAAAGATCATATTTTTGCAATACTTTGTTTTTCAGTTCAAAGATATGGTTGTTTTTCTGGTTAGTCAAGTTCTTGTCTTTTATGTTTCTTTTATGTCTTTGTCCTTTCCTTATTAAACTTATGTGTAAGAAAGGGCCAGTAATTGATCTTTTTTTTGTTTTTTTTACTAATTGTACCCTCTCTGTTCAGATGTCATGTATGAAATGAGTATCTTTGAGTCAGGTGTCATACTTCAATAAAATTATATTCTTAATATTTGTGTCTAGGTTCTGCTAAAATTACTTAAAATGGTAAGCCCAGAAAGCTAAAAAGGCTAAGTTGGCATGAGGTTTCACTAATAGAATCGCAACCTCTGGTCTAACAAATTCCTGACATTCTGCTCCTACTTGGCTATTAGAGAAGCTTCCCCTCAGCCATGCATCAGATCCTGTCTGTACAACAAGGGAACCAGGCAGCAACCTTGATCCTTTCTGAAGAATGGTAAAAGAAGCTAGAAACAACTCAGCTGGGGTGGGAAGACATCTCATGAGGATGCCTAATGTGCTTTTGGGATGGATTCTTCTAGCTTAACAGTTCTGCCATCTTATTAAAGTTATTTTAATTTATTTGTTAGCAAAGCTATTTTTTAGTGAATTATAACATTAACTTTTAAACAAAGTCTTTTGGTCTTTTTGATTTTATGCAAATAGAATCCTGCTTGTCTATGAAATGCAGTTAACACATCAGCTGGACCTATTTCCCGAATGCAGGGTGACCCTTCTGTTATTTAAAGATGTAAAAAATGCTGGAGACTTGAGAAAAAAGGCCATGGAAGGTGCTGTTGATGGTTCACTAATAAACCCTAAGGTGGTGAGTATAAGTGAGACTAGCTGAGCTATAACGGGGCATTGAAGAGTATGTTAATTTTTCACGATGTTATAGGTTAGCCTAAAATTGTCACCTTTGGGTAAAGAGTTCTTGTCCAAGCTTTGGAGTCAGACTGGGCCAACCTTGAATTTAACAGTGATAGAAGCCTAAGTGCTGGGAACGTCCCCCAGGAGATAAGAAAGGATGTGGTCAGGCTCTGACCTAATGGCAAATTCCTGGATCTTCATCTTCTCATCTGAACTAGAAAAAATCACTGCACAGGATTTGAAGGGGCACATGCACCCAAATGTTTATAGCAGCAGTGTCCACAATAGCCAAAGTATGGAAAGAGCCCTGATGTCCATCGACAGATAAAGATGTGGTACATATATACAATGGGATACTACTTAGCCATCAAAAAAAGAATGAACTCTTGCCATTTGCAGCAGCATGGGTGGAACTAGAGGGTATTATGCTAAGCGAAAGAATTCCGTCAGAGGAAGACGAATGCCATATGATTTCACTCATGTAGAATGTAAGAAAACATGAATATAGGGGAAGGGAAGTGAAAATAGAGAGGGAGGCAAACCATAAGATGTTAAACTCTAGGAAACAAACAGGGTTGCTGGAGGGGAGGAGGGTATAGGGATGGGGTAACTGGGTGATGGGCGTTGGATGTAATGAGCACTGGGTGTTAAATGTAAGTGATGAATCCCTGAATTCTGTTCCTGAAACTAATAATATACTATATGTGAACTAAATTGAACTTAAAGAATTTTTTTTAATCTTTTTTTTAAAAGATTTTATTTATTTATTTGAGAGAGAGAGAGAGAGATCACAAGTAGGCAGAGAGGCAGGCAGAGAGACAGAGGAGGAAGCAGGCTCCTTGCTGAGCAGGGAGCCTGACGCGGGGCTCAATCCCAGGACCCTGGGATCATGACCTGAGCCGAAGGCAGAGGCTTTAACCCACTGAGCCACCCAGGTGCCCCAAGGAAGAATTTTAAAAATAAAAATCTTAAAAAGCTGTTAGTTGGGGGGAAAAATATCTCTGCATAGGAGGCAGGTATAATGCTTAAGAGGCCACACCGTGGAAACACAGCAGCAGAATTTATTCCCAACTCTGCCATTAAGACTTTGAGCAAGTGGTGGCCAACCTTCAGAGTGTGTTTACTCTGTTCCTTTCCATATACCAACTCAATCTTCACAACAACCTTATGCAATAAGTACTATGACTATCTGCATCTAACAGATAAAACGGGAATTTGCCCAAGTCACCTCAGTGATTAAGTGACAGAGCTGGGATTCAAACCCAGACACTCTTTGCTTTGGTTTCCTTATCCACTGCACATGAATAATAATATTGATTTCATAGGGTAGTTTTAAGGATTAAAATATCACATGTAAAATGTTTAGAATATGGCTTTTCCCATGATATTCTCAACAAATGTTATTTTAAAAATTTTCACTACTTAACTTTCTTGCAGCCTTAAAACTATGATTTTCTGAACACCCAGCAATTTTGAAAACGTAGTCCATAGAAATTGTGATGAAGTAAAACAGCCTGACATTGGAGTTAGCAAAAGCTAAGGCATGCATCTCCAGGGTGCTCTAGATGCTCCATGTGTAATTCTTTCTGTCCTCTTTGGTAGATTGTCGATCCATTTCAGATACTTGTGGCAGCAAACAAAGCAGTTCATCTCTACAAACTGGGAAAAATGAAGACAAGGACTCTATCAACTGAAATTATTTTCAACCTTTCCCCAAATAACAATGTAATTAATATGGATTTCACTTAATTTATTTCTGTTGACCTTGTCATGATATGCCATGTGTTCCCTAGTGTTGGGTTGGAGGCTGAATTCCTGTAGGCCTATTGTTGGTAACAAGGCAAAATAATAGTTAAGAGAGTTTGGGACAGAACTGAGGTTTAGCACTGCCTCTTATTAGACAAATAAGCTTAGTCGTTTCAGATATGAGTAAACAAAAGTTAAGCTACATGAAATGAGGATAGTTTTATCTGTCCTTATAATAGGAGCAGGAAGATCCCCCTAAATGATATATACATTTAAATGGTAAAACTAAGTAAGGATAGATATTTGTGTGTTATGCACATCTACTCTCCCTATAAACTTGAGGATAGAATCCATATCTTTTCCATATCCAGAAGTCTGCCGGTTAACAGCCCTTAACAAAGGTGCTCTCACACCTCCGGGACACAGGAAGTTTGTGGTTTGAGGTACTGATGGTAAGTTATTGAGCTAAAGACATTCCATCTGTGACACATTAAAAAAAATAACAAAAACCTGAAAATTTTGCTGATGATGTTTGAGTATTACTACTACTATTAATAAAACAACCAGGTAATAATAGCATCCAGAGGATAATTGGGAATGCTGCAGCATGATTTAAAATAATGTTTGAAATTTTATAAAATGTATAAAATGCAGGGCAGTAGAATTCCTTGGTACCTGGAGAAAAAAATTTCCAGATAATTATTTCTTTGAGATCATTTGAAATAACTCGAGAAACTATTCAATACAGTAAGCATCTGTTGGGCTGGTCCCTCTTTTGACTACAGTTCCAGGGCAGGAGAAAGAAATATGCTCCTGAGGAAGGCAGGGAAACGAAAGAAATCCAACTGCTCTAAGATAAATGATATATTGGGAATAATAAGTCAAACCTATGGGAACAGCAAGGAAGCAACTCCTGTAGGGAGGGGCTGCAGTGGGGAGTGCCATGTGTACTGGACGGTGAAGGATGAGGCACTCCAGACAGGAGGAGGAAAAGTGTGAAATGATAGGACCCCCACACAGTCCAGGCTGGCTAGAAGGTAGGCGTGCATGGCTGGAGGGTCACCGGGGACCAGAAGGCGGGGATGTTTGTGTGCTATGCCAAGAATGGGCTTGCCTGTGCAGTAAAGAGGTGTACCTGTGAGCAGAGAGTGCTGTAGAGGCGGAGCTGGCGGGTGTTAGGAGGGGCTTTTGAAGAGAAACACGGAAGGTGGAGAGAACCATTTGGAAATGTAAAATAACCCCCAGCAGGAGAAGGAGGCTGATGGGGAGGGGTTTTAGACACAGAAACTACTTGTATATTATCTTTGCCTTTTTTTCCCCCTTAGATTTCAGAAGCTTTGAAAAAATTTGGTATCTCAGCAAATGACACTTCAATTCTAATTGTTTACATTGAAGAGGGAGAAAAACAAATAAATCAAGAAGACCTAATATCTCAGGTTGAAGGTCATCAGATTTCTCTGAAAAACCTTCCCGACATAACGAATATTACAGAAGTCAAAAAGGTTCGTAAGTCTGTATTTTTAGAAAGAGTGATGAAGAGGGACGCCTGGATGGCTCAGTTAAAGCCTCTGCCTTCAGCTCAGGTCATAATCTTAGGGTTCTGGGATCGAGTCCCGCATTGGGCTCTCTGCTCAAAGCAGGGAGCTTGCTTCCTACTCTCTCTCTGCCTACTTGTGATCTTTGTCAAATAAATAAATAAAATCTTTTTTAAAAAGTGATGAAGAATAAAACCGATGCTGTTTGCTTATTGATCACCAATGCTTCTGGTTTGTTGTTTTTTTTTTTTAAGAAAAGTTAATGTAATTAAAAATTACTTGAAAATAATTATAGAGGCTAAGAATTAGAAGGTACAGGTTTATGTAAAATATAGTTAGAAATTTAGTTAATAAAAGCATTCTGTAAGAATACATTCTATATTTTACATTTCAAATGCGCTGTGTAAGCTTGATCGTTTTTTTTTTTAATATTTTATTTATTTTGAGAGAGCACTTAGAGCAAGAGAGGGAGCTTGGCAGGGGAAGGGAGAGGGGCAGAGGGAGAAGCAGACTCCCAGCTGAGCAGGAAGCCCTATGCAGATGTAGGGGTTGATCTCAGGACTCTGGGATCATGACCTGAGCTACCCAGACTCCCCTGTGTAAGCTTGATCTTTAATGTCTAGATGTACACTTTTAAAATTGGTACAAATTTGGTTTTTGTGTTTAGAGGGTTAATCACCATAACTGCAATTTAAAGGGAACTTTTTACATAAGGGATGAGTTGCCATCGACTTTGCGTATTTTAATCACGTTTGTGATTTGTGATTTCATGCCATTATCCCAGTAGAATGATAAAAATTTCACTTACGCATGTTTGTATGATGAAAATGAGTAGTGCATGAATATATTAGCATGCCATAATTTATCTTCTATCTTTACAGATATATAAACTATCTTCACAAGAAGAAGGTATTGGAACATTATTGGATGGTATCATTTGTAGAATGTCAACAAAAGATGTTTTGTGAAATGACAAATATTAAAA
>ML110151.1:44232-70664 GCA_003697995.1 Taxidea taxus jeffersonii | reverse complement strand
GTTAGAGAGACTCAAAGAAAAGGAAGCACTTTCACCGCTGTCCGGTGGCATGAGACTAGCACACCCCTCATCCTGTGAGGAGAGTAATAATAACCCACTCATATATCCCAACCAGGGTGGTGTCGGTGAAGCCCTACTGGGGAACCATACTCCCAGTCAGTGGTAACAAGGAGCTTCTCCCCTTCTCCCAGTAGAGTCCAAGGAGGAACCTGAATTCTACCACTACTTGAGAGTAATGAAGCAGAACCACCTTTTCCCTGGGGAACAGCTCAAAAGAAACCAGCTGAAACAAAAGGTTTCAATGAGCTCCAGATTCTCATTACAAAAGACCCCAAGTGTCCAAGTTTCAATCAAAAATCACTCATCATACCAAGAACCAGGAAAATCTCAACTTGAATGAAGAAAGACAATCAATAATGTGGACACCAAGAAAACAGAGGTGTTATAATTCTCTAAGAAATATTTCAAAGTAGCCATCATAAAATGTTTCAGTAAGTGGTGCCTGGGTGGCTCAGTGGGTTAAAGCCTCTGCCTTCGGCTCAGGTCATGATCCCAGGGTCCTGGGATCGAGCCCCGCATCGGGCTCTCTGCTCAGCAGGGAGCCTGCTTCCTCCTCTCTCTCTCCACCTGCCTCTCTGCCTACTTGTGATCTCTGTCTGTCAAATAAATAAATAAATAAAATTTTTAAAAAAATGTTTCAGTAAGTAGTTATGAACAAGCCTGAAATAAATGGAAAAATAGAAAATGACAACAAGTGATAGAAGATATACAGAAGAAGCAGGGGCGCCTGGGTGGCTCAGTCATTAAGCATCTGCCTTCAGCTCAGGTCTTGATCTCAGTGTCCTGGGATCGAGCCCCACGTTGGGCTCCTTGCTCAGCATGGAGTCTGCTTCTCCTTCTTCCTCTGCCCTTCCCCTCTGCTTGTGCACATGCTCTCTCTCTTTCTCTCTCTCTCAAATAAATAAATAATCATTAAAATAATAATTCATTAAAAATGAAGCAGCAGCAGAAGCAAATGGATGGATAGAAGATATAAAGAAGAACCTTGATAATACAGACCTGGAAATTAAAAATAAAAAAACCTCTATTTTCTTAAAAAGTTCAACATA
The DNA here is from genome assembly GCA_003697995.1 of Taxidea taxus jeffersonii. NCBI lineage: Eukaryota > Metazoa > Chordata > Mammalia > Carnivora > Mustelidae > Taxidea > Taxidea taxus. The sequence continues at coordinate 69,555 of ML110151.1, read as the reverse complement.
GAGGGGACAGAGGAAGAACAGAGGAAAGAATCAATAAATTTGAAGTTAGAACAATAGAAATTACTCAATCTGAACAACACAGGGAAAGCAGCCTTAAAAAAAAAAAAAAAGCAGAACTTCAGATGCCTGTGGGACAACAACAAAAGATTTAACATTCATGCCATCAGAATCCCAGAAGGAGAGGAGAAACAGGGTGGGGCCAAAAACTATTCAAAGATATGGTTAAAAATTCCCAAACTTGACAAAGACAGAAGATTGAAGAAGTTTTTCTGATCCCATACCTCAAACAGGATAAATCCAAAGAAATCCACGCCAACATACAAGTAGTCAAACTTCTTAAAGGTTAAGGGCAAAGAATCTATTTTCAAAGCAGGGAGAGAGCAACAGTACCTTCCTTACAGGAGAACAGCAGTTTAGATGACTGCAGACTTCTCATCAGAAACCACGGAAACCAGAAGAAAGTGCACAATAACTTCCAAGTGTGGAAAGAAAAGGACTTTGGACTCAGAATTCTATATCCAGTGAACGTATCCTTTAGGAATAAAGTAGAAATCAGGACATTTTCAGATGAAAGAAAATAAAGGTAATTTATTGGCAGCAGACCGCCTGCAAAGAATGGCTAAGGGAAGTTCTCTCAACAGAAGTGAAACTCTGAGAGAAGGAAATCTGGAACGTCAGGAAAGAAGAAAAAACACTAGAAAGAATAAAATATGGGTGACTACATTTCCTTCATCTCCAATGTTTTCTAAATTCTGTTTGACAATTAAAGAAATTATAATAGTATTGAACATAATTCTAAATGTATGCACTAGTAAAACAGTAGGGGAAGGTAAAGGAACATAAAGGGAGATAAGGTTTCTACACTTCATCCAAACTGTTAAAATGTCAATACCAGTAGACTGCGATAAATTATGTCAAAAAAAAAAAAAAAAGGCCATCTAAAGCAACCATTGAGGAAATTACACAAAAAAATACAGTGAAAAACACTACAGATAAATTAAAATGGAATTCCAAAAAGAAAAAATCCATAGGAAGGCAGAAAAAAAATAAAGAAATAAAAACAGAAGGAAAACGCAGGAAACAAAATATAAAATAGCAGACTTAAGCCCTAATATATCAGTAATCACATTTAAGGTAAATAGACTAAATGTACCCATTAAAAGACAGATTGACAGACGGGATTGAAAAACATGACCCAAGTATAGACACCATCTATTAGAAACTCACTTCAAATATAACGAAGCCCTTGCTCCGTGCAGGCTGCTATAACAAAATACCATAGAACGGGTGATTTATAAACAATGAGTATTTATTTCTTATAGTTCTAGAGACTGGGAAGTTGAAGATCAAGGCACCCCAGATTTGGTATTTGGTGATAGCCCACTTCCTAGTTCACAGATGGTCATCTTTTCACCGTCTTTGTATGGTAGAATGTGCAAAAGATCTCTCTGAGGTCTTTTTTTATAAAATCCCATTCATAAGATAGATCCCTCATGACCTAATCACCTCCCAAAGGCCCCGCCTCCAAATGCCAACCTATTGGGGATTGGTTATAACATGATTATGGTGGGGGGCGGGGCAGAGTGGGGAAACACAAACATTTAGTCTTAACAATGATGTGGATAGATGGTTAAAAGTAAAAGGATGGGGGTGCCTGGGTGGTTCAGTCGGTTAAGCATCTGCCTTCGGCTCAGGTCATGATCCCAGGATTCTGGGATCGAGCCCCCGATCGGGCTCCCTGCTCAGTGGAGAGCCTGCTTCTCCCTCTCCCCCTCCCTCTGCCTGCTGCTCTGCCTACTTGTGCTTTCTATCTCTCTGTCATATAAATAAATAAAATCTTAAAAAAAAAAAAAGTAAAAGGATGGAAAAAGCTATGCCCTGCAAACTTTACTCAAAAGAAAACAGGAATGGATATATTAATATCAGGTAAAGCAGACTTCAGAGCAAAGAAAACTACCAGGGGAAAAAAGGTTAATACATAACGTTAAATGGGTCAATCCACCTAGAAGACAGCAATCCTGATTGTGTATGCACAAAGCAAAAGAGCTGCAGAATACAGGCCTTCCTCAGCTTATGATGGGGTTATGTCATCCCAGCTGAAATAACCCCATCCCAGCTGAAAATACTGTAAGTCGAAAATGTATTTGATACATCTAACCTATTGAACATCATTACTTAGCCTAGCTTACCATAAACCCGCTCAGAATACTTACATTATCCTACAGTAACAGGAAGCCTATTTTATTTTATTTTGTTTAAAGATTTCGTTTATTTATTTGACAGAGAGAGATCACACGTAGGCAGAGAGAGAGGAAGAAGCAGGCTCCCCACTGAGCAGAGAGCCCGATGCGGGGCTCGATCCCAGGACCCTGGGATCACGACCTGAAACGAAGGCAGAGGCTTTAACCCACTGAGCCACCCAGGCGCCCCAGGAAGCCTAGTTTATAATAAAGTATTGAGTACCTCATGTCATTTACTGAATAGTATACAGAAAGTGAAAAACAGAATGGGCGTATGGCACCCAGAATGGTTGTAAATGTACCGGTGTTTACTCTCATCATCGCATGGCTGACTGGGAGATGCGGTTTGCTGCCACTGCCCAGAGTCAGGAGAGAAGATCATACCACATAGTCTTATCCTAGGGGGAAAAAAAATCAAATTTCAAAATTTGACATATGGTTTCTACTGTATGTGTATTACTTTTGCACCATCATGAAGTCAAAAGATCAGAAATGGAACCAACAGAAGTCTGGAGCATCTCTATGTAAGGCAAAAACAGACAGAAACAGGAGGAAAAAAAGACACATTTACAAATATACTATAAGACCTCAACGTGTCTCTCTCAACAATTAGTAGAAACTAAACGAAAATCAACAGGATATAGGCAACAATACCATCAACCAATAGAATCCAATCAAAATTTATGGAATATTGCATCTAACAACAGCAGAATACATAGTCTGTTATTTTCAAATGACTGTGGTACATAGACTAAACAGACCATACCCTGGGCCATGAAACAGATATTAACAAATTTAAAAGAATATGAATCATGTAGGGAGAGTTCTCTGACCACAGTGAGACCAAGCTGGAAATCAATAACAGAAGGATGGTAGGAAAACTGAATGACGAATCTCGGAATATTCCATGGGTCAAAGGAGAAGTCTCAAGAGAAATCAAAATCAACTAAAAGAGAATTGTTAATACCAGTAACAAAGTTTTACGGTGGCCAGTTACAAAATAAAAACATAAAAAGCAATAACAACATTCAATTAAAATATGATGGCAAAATTATCCTGTTCACAGTAACAATAAACAGATAAAAATCTAAGAATATACTTACAGCAAATGTGCTAGAGTTATTTGGGAAAAAAAAACATAACTTCATTGAGGACTAAAACTTGTAGATACAGAGAAGCTTACTGTAAAATTTATATAGAAATATAAAGGAACTAGAATAGCTAAAACAATGCAAAAAAGAAGAAGAAAAGTGGGAAGAATCTGTCTACCCAAGTTCAAGACTTATATAGCTACAGCAGTCAAGGCTGTATACTATTTACCATATTCTTGGATGACTTAATACTGGAAGAAATCCATTAGCCATCAGATAAATCTATAAATATAAAACAATTCTAATAAAGTCCTTATGAAATCCACCTGGGAAAAGAAATAACCTGATTCAGCCAAGAATATTTACAGAATAAAAGGTAATGGGGTGAGACTTAACCATACCAGTTACCGACATGAATCATATAGTTTCAATAATCAAATAATTTTGCTTGTGGATTAGACAGGCCAGTGGAGGAGAAAGTTTATAATCAGATCTATGCATATGTACAAATTTAGTAAGAGTTTATGTATGGAAATGTATGTTTCATATATTGTGACTGATTTTCTAGTTGTTTGTGGCAGGAGGAAAATTGAGCCCTGGATCTCCCATATGCCAGGGACAGACATTCCTGGCTGCCTTCAGAGAATAGGCTGTAGGGGGTCTGGGCCATAAAGGGGACACAGCAATGAGGCTCTGTGGGAATCCAGACAAGAGCTGTGGTTTGGAACAGGAATGGCAGAGCTCTGTGAAACATGTTTGGATTTGGGTGGATTTTGAAGAAAGAAACAACAGATGTTGCTAATGGATTTAGATGTATGGGTGAGAAGGAGTGGATTCCAGAAAGAACAAGCAACTGGGGGGAATAAAAAGGGTCCTGAGCTGGGCAAACCTGGAGTAGATACAGACAGGTCCTAGGGTGGTACATATCTGACATCCAAGTGAGGATCCTGAGTAGGCAGAAAATATAGAGCATGCTTATAAATGTACACATCTGGGGTTTTCAAATTTTCCATAATGAATTACACTATTTTTAACTACTTATTGCTATTATTATTTAATTTATTACTATATTTATGTATTTATTAAATAGAATTATATTTCCTTATTGCTATTTAATAATTATTTTATCCAAAACAGTGATTGAAAAAGCCATTGGCTATATTTCATTGCATTCAGAACCTCTGAGAACCTCAGAATCCTCTGCATTTCTAAGTTAGCGGATCTGCCCTCTCAGTAGTTCAGAGGCGATTAAGAAATGCAGGTGAGTCTCCTTGAGGAGATAGAGTCATTTAGGGAGATGACCCCCAGAAGCTGTGGAAAAATCTTCTGCAGAAGTAAGAGTAGGCCCGGCCTTCACACCACCCAGCACAGTGATGGGCGCAAACCACCCCTTAGACAAGATCCAGCACCCTAAGATGGCGGGAGAGCTTTGGTCACTCTGCCCAAGAAGACAAAATGGCAGCTTAAAATGGCAGTAAAAGTGGTGAAGATTTCCACCAGACCTCTGGGGAAGGAAGTAGGTTGAATTCCACACTGATGGAACACTTGCTCCTTGCCAGGTGTAGGAGACACAAACAGGAACCTAAAGGAGAGTCTGCAGTGCAGCAGGAAGAAAAATTAACGTCATGAGAAGAAAAGGAAAGGAAAGGAATAAACATTTATCAGCAACCGCTCACTTGCACTTATTTCCTTCCAACAAGGCTGTGAGACAGATGCCTAAGCTTACAGAGTGGGGTGTAGCAAACACTCCAGCACAAATGCCTAGATTCAGAGATAAGTCCAAAACTTTTAACAATAGACTTGGGAGAGCATCCTGGCCAATGACCAGCCCAGGCAGAGGGTGGGCAAACCCAGTAAGAAACGGACTTACACTTTGTCCTAAAGAATAACCAGGAGTGGGGCACCTGGGTGGCTCAGTGGGTTAAAGCCTCTGCCTTCAGCTCAGGTCATGACCCCAGGGTCCTGGGATCGAGCCCCGCATCGGGCTGTCTGCTCAACAGGGAGCCTGCTTCCCTCCCTCTCTCTCTGCTTGCCTCTCTGCCTACTTGTGATCTCTCTCTGTCAAATAAATAAATAAAATCTTAAAAAAAAAAAAGAATAACCAGGAGTTTCTTATAGAGAAGTAACCTTCCTGGCTTTTGATTTCCAGAAGTCTGAGCTCCTTGAGGGGCAAGAGGGCAAAGGCTAAATTTGTGGGGACATAGCAAGGCACAGAGAGAATACAAGCTGCCCATCCAAGGAGGGACTGAGTCAGCAGGTGCCATGAGCAGTAGGAAGACTACCACTCATTGGGAGGTACCAGCTCAGTGTACCTCAGGAGGCTGGAAGCTGGACTCCTGGCTCCCAGCACTGGCTGTGATCCCAGGGCCAAGCTCATGATATAAACAGCATAGCTACCTGCCTCCAAGGGAGCTTGGCAATGAGGCCACCGGGGTAACTGAGAGACTAAAGATGGCTCTCTTCCCACATTGTCTGGGCACCAAAGAAGCCTCCCAGATCTTTGTGAGACCTGGGAAGGAGGACACTTTATTCCCACTCCCCAGGATGAATACGATCAAATTTCCCTCCAATCCAGTCATGTGGGAATTCAGAATTCAATTTATTTTGATTTAAAGGAAATAAAGGGAAGCTTCATTTCTTCTACATGGGGGTCTATGGACTAAGATGAATACCCTTCATAGAGGTTTCAAAGCCCCCTAGTCATTTATTTATGGAGCAAAACTGGACGGGGTGAGTAGGAAAATGTTCAACTGGGGCTGTGGTTTTATAGCTCTAAGGACAGCTTCCTTCATTATACAAATAATATTTTCACTCCTGCTACGGGCAGCCTCTGGACTGGCTGTCAGCAACACAAAATTTAACAAGGACACAGGCCCTGCCATTAGAGACATCAGTCTGGAGGAAGAGGCAGATGTGCCCACAAATGATTCCCGAGGTCCTTGTAGTTTACAATTCAAGAGTCAGGTTTGTCACTTATTCATCTGAGACCAGGCCTGGTTGGCCAGTGGTCAGGAACAAGGCACCACCACCCAGAGGCAGGTACCTACAATGTAAGCTAACCAGGACCCATGCTCAAAGGTACACCAGGGATAATTCAATCCAATTCAGTGCTCGTCACAGCAACTCATATGGGAACCCTGCTCTCTATAAGTCCCCACGACCAACAAATATTGTGAAATTATAGGGAAACCCCAGGATTCCCTAATAAATAGTAAACCAGAATGGTAATAGAAGATTAAGGGCCAAAAGTTTTAGTTAGGTTAAAAAAAAAAAAAAGCAAATAAAAATAGTCTACATGGAAAAGTTATGTGCTTTAAAGCTAAGATTCCTGGACCAATATACGGGACTAGGCATATATGATTGATGTTTTCTTTGCATAGCCAGGGAGTCCCACCTGGAAATAAAAGCACACTCAAACAGGATCAGTCCAGGAGGGTTTAATAAAGAGATTATTTACAAAGATGTGGGCAAGGTATAGGTAAGCCACAAAGGGTGGGAAGTGCCCTAGGGCCAAGAAGACCAGGTCTGAAGGGGGAAGGCTTTGTGAAGAGGGTACCCACTGAAAGCAGTGGCCTTTAGTAAGGGACTCAGTCAGCCCAGGGCAAACTTTACATGGAGAAACCTGAAGGAATAAATACTGTGGTCTCACTCTCCATTGGAGAATATGATTGGTCTCTCTAATAACAGAATGTGATAAAATACAGAATGCAAGGCCAAAAAAAATGGGGGGTGTCCCTGGGTGGCTCCATTGATTAAGCCTCTAACTCTTGGTTTCAGCTCAGGTCATGATCTTAGGGTTGGGAGACTGAGGGCTGCCTGGGGCTGGCGCTCAGCACATGGAGTTTGCTTATCCCTCTCCCTCCCCCTCTGCTCCTGCACCCACCCCCGTTCACACGCACACATGCACGCAGGCACATATGCACACACGTATGCAAACTCTCTCTCAAATAAATAAACAAAATCTCTTTTTAAAAAAAACAGAAGATAACTGGAACTCTAGGAAAAACTAAACAGCCTAACCAAGACTAACACAATAAACTCCAAGAAAAACTAACAGCATAGTGAAAAATAACACTACAAAGTCATAACAAAATATTGCAAAATCAAGGCAGATTTGAGTAGAAGTCAGCAGATTCAGAAAAAAATGGAAGAAATCCTGAGAAATGGAGAAAACAACCTAGAAGACACTAGTCATATAATGAATAAAATAGGTTTTCTCTTTCATGAAAAATAAAGAAAGGTAAGCAGCAAAGGGGGTGGGGATAAATACACCAGAAAGGTATGATCTAAATAGAATGTAGAAGAAAATATGATGTGACTGTGCACAATTAGTCGAGTATAAAAACAAATCCTTCTGAGCATTATTCTGTGAGTAGCATAAAAGTAAATTCACTGGAGGGACGCCTGGGTGGCTCAGTTGGTTAAGCAGCTGCCTTCGGCTCAGGTCATGATCCCAGCGTCCTGGGATCAAGTCCCACATTGGGCTCCTTGCTCGGCAGGGAGCCTGCTTCTCCCTCTGCCTCTGCCTGCCTCTCTGTCTGCCTGTGCTCGCTCTCTCTCTCTCTCTAACTAATAAATAAATAAAACCTTAAAAATTAAAAAAAAAAGTAAGTTCACTGGAATCACTGAGAAGGAATGTAATCATAGTCTCAGCTCCAAAGCAAATAATATTTACTCTTTTTTTTTTTACATTTGCTCTTTATAATGTACATGACTTACTACCTGGAACTCTCTTTCCCTAGATTATCCGCATGGTTTAGCCCTTACCACCTTCAGAACTTATTCAGATATCACCTTTTAGAGAGACCTTTCTATCCAAATTGCAGAACACACAGGTGTGTGTGTATATATGTATGCACACCCACAACTCCATATAGCTTAATTTTTTCCCTAAGCACAACTAGCATACGAAATATTTTACTTCTTCATCTTGTCTATTTTCTGTTCCTCCTACTGGAAAGTATGTTCCACTAGGGCAGGGATTTTTTTTTTCATATATACATATACTATTGTATTTACTGTAGTTTCCCCAGCACCAAGGACAGGGACAGGCTCAGGGTAGGTCCACAGAGGGTATTTGTTGCCGAAATAAATGCTGAACCAAGCCATAGGCAAGGCATAGAAGCTATGATTGTGTTTATGTGTTAGAAATTAAATGTCATTGTACTGGTAATGCAAAAATAAAGGCACAATTCACAGAAGTTGGGGGGATTAGGTAGAAAGGCAAAAAATAAAAAAGGGGAAAAGAAGGTTAAGAATGCTAATATTCTTTTTTTTTTAAAGATTTTATTTATTTATTTGTCAGAGAGAGAGAGAGAAAGTACACACAAGCAGGCATAGTGGCAGGCAGAGGCCTCGAGAGAAGCAGGCTCCCTGCCGAGCAAGAAGCCCAATGCGGAACTCGATCCCAGGAGCGGCTTAACCAACTGAGCCACCCAGGCATCCCCAAGAGTGCTAATATTCTTATTTTACCACATGGATAGTCAAGGTGCTGGACAGAGGTGATGAAATAAGAAATACAGGTTTAAGAAGGTTATTTTTGGGGGGTGGGGCACCTGGGTGGCTCCGTGGGTTAAAGCCTCTGCCTTCAGCTCAGGTCATGATCTTGGGTTCCTGGGATCAAGCCCCACTTCGGGCTCTCTGCTCAGCGGGGAGCCTGCTTTCCCCTCTCTCTCTGTCTACCTGCCTGTCTGCCTACTTGTGATCTCTGTCAAGTAAATAAATACGATCTTTAAAAAAAAAAAAAAAGTTTTTTTTGAAGATCCTATTTATTTATTTGACAGAGAGAGATCACAAGTAGGCAGAGAGGCAGGCAGAGAGAGAGGGGAAAGCAGGCTCCCCGCTGAGCAGAGAGCCCAACGCGGGGCTCTATCCCAGGACCCCGAGATCATGACCCGAGCCGAAGGTAGTGGCTTAACCCACTGAGCTACCCAGGTGCCCCTTAATGAGATTATTTAATGTTGAATAGGTATCTATTAACATAACAAAAAAATAGTAATATAACCATATTGGCATGAGTGAACCAGAGGAAGCAAAAGACATATAAACTAAATTTCACCAAACATAAATCCACTTGATCTCTGTCAAATTAATAAATAAAATCTTTTAAAAAAAATATAAATCCACTAGATCATTCTGAAGTTGAGACATTCAGAAATAAAAGTATAAGCATAGTATTTATAGTGTAGAAATAATCTCTGAGGACCTTATAGTAGAAATGGTTACACATGATTGCTGTACAATTTTGGTTGACTACATTGTATAAGACTACCATTTTTGGAGATAAGAATTATAAACTCCGGACAAAATATCTTTTAAAACTATTTGAAGGCACTCGGAAGTGACCCAAAACAGGCATAAAAAACAGATAATTCAAAGCTTGAAAGAAGGGAATTGCTCGGGGTAAGATATATGTTCTTACTAATTTTCCCAAAAGGTATTCTGCTGTCTGCATAGGGGAGCAGCTAGAACTAAAACAGAAAGCCCGAATTGGCTTGAAGGGTTAGGGTATGAAGCAGCCAGAGAAGTGGAAAATTGAAGGCAGAAAAGCCAGGGGTTAAAAAAAAAAAAAAAAAGGATCCACAGAATGGGGAGTAACCACATTTGCATATAACTCCCCTCAGATCCTTAGCTGGTCCTAAACATGAATGTGCAGAGAAACTCCACAAACCTGCTGGAAATCAGCAGCTGGAAGACTGAAAAAATTGAACAGAGATTTCCGCTGTCACCCACTGAAGGCAGGACAGTTTGGATTTGGAATCCTCCCAAGTCAGGGGAGCTTGCTAAACACTTGGGCTTTCCATTAAGCCCACAGAAGGGTCATGCTTTGGAAGATTATGTCCCAGGACAAAGAATTCACCATCAGACTGACATAAAAGCTGAAATACACTCACCCTGACAAAGTGTATTTGTCCAGAGTTTATAATTCTTATCTCCAAACAACTTTAAGCTCAAGGTGACTGATCACTAATTAGACTACTTGATAGAACAAAAAGAAACTCTCTTGGGAGAACTTCAACAGAACCCAGAGTTTATACAACAGACCACGGAAAATGGTCTGTTGTATTATAAAAATATATAATTTTTTTAAAAATTAGACATTAAAAACTATAAAATGTGACAAATAGTCATGGAGAAAAAAATTCCATTCAATAAAAATAGATCCTAAGATGATCCAAATGTTGAAATTAGTAGACAAGGACTTTAAAACAACTGTTATAAAATAGTCAAAGAATTCCAAGAAATTTCAGCAGAAAATGGAAGTTATACAGAAATTTTAAAACTGAAAAGTGCATCCGAAATGAAAAATGTACTAATAAGCTTAACAATAAATTAGATGTGGCAGAAGAGAAGGTAAGCATACTTTAAGACGGATCAATAGAAATCCTCTGGCATAAAAATAACAGATAAAATTTGAAGGAAAAAGAAGTCTCCTTGAACTCAGACATAGTATCAAGTACTCTAACAATGTGTATAGTTGAAGTCTTAGAAGGAGACAGTGAAGAGCAGAACAGAATTAATAAAACAATGGCCCAAAATTCCCAAATTTAGTAAAACAACAATAACAACAACAAAAAATCAGTGGTGCCTGGTGGCTCAGTCAGTTGAGCACCTGACTTGGTTGAAACCAGGTCGTGATCTCAAGGTTGTGAGACAGAGCCCTGAATCAGGCTCCACACTCAGTGGGGAGTCTGCTTAAGATTCTCTCTCTCTCTCTCCTTCTGCTCCTGCCCCAGCACTCTCTCTTTTTCTCTCTAAAATAAATAAATAGCCCTTAAAAACAAAAACAAATAAACAAAAACAAAGGTTCGAGAAGCTCAGCATCTAGCAAGGAGATTGAACACAATCACACTAAGTCACATCATAATTAAGTTTCTAGAAGCTGAAGATAAAGAGAAAATGTTGAAAGCAGCCAGAGAAGGGAAAAGAGACATGGGGTACAAACATCAGATTTTTCACGAATGTCTCATGAGAAATAATGGAGGTGACTTAACAACTGAATGACATCTCTAAAATGTCGAAGAAAAATGCTGTCAACACTGAATTCTATAGTCAGTGAAAGTATCCTCCAAAATGAGATGAAATAAAGATATTTTCAGATAAATGAAATATTTGTCATTAGACTTGTAACACAAGTAATGCTAAAGGGAGTTCTTCGGGCTAAAGAAAATGACGTCAGGATGAAACTTGAATCTCAGTAAGGAATACAGAACACTAGATGGTAAATAGCTTTGTAAACCTACAAGACTTTTTTCTTCCTGCATATATTTTCAAAACCGTTGAAAGCAAAAAACAGCACTGTCAGGTGGGGTTTATAAGTATGCAGAAATAAAAGATATAACAACAATAGCATAAAGGATGGGGTAGAAGAGCAGATAAACGAAATGATTCCATTTTAAGGCTGTTGCATTTGTGAAACGTCAAGTATGAACGGTGATATGGGAGGTATGAAGTGTGAAATGAGAATTCCACTAGATGTGAAGCATTAAGTAAACAGAGGTACAATATAATTTTAAATAGGATTTGATAAGCCAAAAGTACACAATACTAACCTTAAAAAACACTAACATATAATTAAAATAACTAAGAAGCCAAGAGTAGGAAATAAAATGAAATCCAGAAAGCATTCAATTAATCCAAAAGAGGGCAGGACCAAAGGGTCAAAGGCATGATAACCAAAAGAAAAAACAAAACGAATAACCAGATGGTACACCTAAACTCAACCACTCCAATAATTGCATTAAATTAAAGTATGTATTTCAATTAAATGGCAAAGAATATAAGACATTAGACAAAAGCAATACTCAACTATATGCTACCTATAAATGATAATGCTTTAAATATAAAATAAAGTGTGAGAAAATATAAACCATGTCAACAGTAGGCAAAAGAAGGTTGTCGTGGCTATTTTAGCATCAGAAAAGTAGACTTCAAGACAGAGAGCATTACTAGAGATAGAATGGAATATTTCATAGTGGTAAAGCAGCAACTCGTCAGGAAGATATAAATATCTTAAATGTGTGTGCACCTAATAACAGAGCTTTGAAATACATGAAGCAAAACTGACAGACATGAAGGGAGAAATTGACAACTACACAAAAATTAATTTGAAATAGATCATAGACCTAAACTTATAAGATAAACTACAAAACAAAAGAGAAAATCTCCATAAGCTTGAAGTAGACCATGAGACTGTAATAATAAAGATATATTTGGTTTTCATCCATCTCTGACACAGAGCTCCTAAAAGCCTTGGAATTTCCTGTGATGAAAATGATAAGATGTCTTTTTTTTTTTAAGATTTTATTTATTTATTTGACAGAAAGAGACCCAGTGAGAGAGGGAACACAAGCAGGCGGAGTGGGCGAGGGAGAAGCAGGCTTCCCACTGAGCAGGGAGCCCGATGTGGGGCTCGATTCCAGGACATTGGGATCATGACCTGAGCTGAAGGCAGATGCTTAACCAACTGTGCCACCCAGGCACCCCTGGGTGAGGTGATTTGGGAAAACATGTAAGGGTAGGAGCTGGTTGCCAGGAGAACTAAGCATGTGATTAGAAAGTTGGAAATTTCAGTCCCATCCCCTGACTTCAGGGAAAGGAGAGGGGCTAGAGGTTAAATCAGTCATCAATGCCCAATGATTTAATCAATTGTGCCTATGTAATGAACCTCCATAAAGACCCAAAAGGAAGGGGTTCAAAGAGCTTCCAGTTGTAGAACCAGAATGCTTCCACATACTACCATGCCAGGCCCAAATTCCAGAAGGACAGAGACTCCTCTGTTTAGGACTTCACCCCTTGCATCTCTTCATCTGGCTGTTGATTCATATCCTCTAATACCTTTTGTAATAAACCGGTAAGATAGAAGGTAAATGGGTTTCCTGAGCTCCTGAGTTCTGCGAACTGCTCTAGCAAATTAATCACTCAAGGAGGGGTCATGGGATAGATATTGATAGATATATCAATCTATAGCTGCTGGGGCCAGGCAGACACATGGAACCGGGGCTGGACACTGGCATTTCCAGTGGAGGGCCGTCTTGTGGGACTGAGCCCTTAGCCTGTAGAACCAGGTGTTATCTCTGGGGAGACAGTGTCAAAATTGAGTTGAAATCTAGGGCATCCAGCTGGCGTCAAAGCATTGCTCATTGGTGTGGGAAACTGCCTCCCACATTGGATTAAGGTGCAAAACAAAAATAGGCAAAGACTTCTTTGAACACAAACAGCATTAACTGTCAAGAAAAAGAAACAAAAAGCATCCAGACTGAAAAGGCAGAAATACAACTGTCTTCATTCTCAGACAACATCATCTCGTATACAGAAAATCCTCACGAATCCACATTAAAATAAAAAAGAGTAAGGAACATACAAAAGTCAATCGCCTTTCCATATGTGAGCAATGAACATCTGAAATGAAATCAAGCAAGCTAATGCATTCATAATAGTATCAGAAAGAAATAAATACTTAGCAATCAATTTCACAAAAGAAGTATAAAACTCATACTCTGAAAACTATAAAACTTTGCTGAAAGAAATTGAAGATGATTTAAACAAAGGGAGAGACATCCCATCTTCATGGATTAGAAGGACTTGATACTGTTAAAACACCAATTTTTCTACCAATCGACCTAAGACTCCTTGAAATCCCTATCAAAATCCCAGTTGGCTGGCTTGCTTATTTATCTATCTATTTATTTATTTACTTATTTATTTTAGAATAAATTTGGATTTATACTTACTTCACACCATACACAAAATTTAACTCAGAATGGCTCAAGACCTAAGTGTAAGAACTAAAAATCATAAAACTCTTAGAAGAAAGCATATGAGTAAATCAGAGTAACCTTTGTTAGGCAATGATTTCTTTTTTTTTTTTTTTAAGATTTTATTTATTTATTTAACAGAGATCACAAGTAGGGAGAGAGGCATACAGAGAGAGAGGAAAGGAAGCAGGTTCCCTGCCAAGCAGAGAGCCCAATGCGGGGCTCGAACCCAGGACCCTGGGATCATGACCTGAGCCAAGAGCGGAGGCTTTAATCCACTGAGCCACCCAGGCACCCCAATGATTTCTTAATTATGACATTAAAAGCGAAGAGCTCAAGGAGAAAACCCGATAAATGGACTTTATTCCTCCCTCTAGTGGATCTAAAATATAATCTTACTTAACTATTTCATGGTGGGGGGTTTTTTGGAATAATAGTAAAAGAAATTTCTATAGCAATCACTCTAACCAGTGATGGTGTTAACAGTCATTATGGTGAATTAGTTTTAACAAGAAGAGGTGTGAGGGGATTTTCCAGGGTTGATATAGATGGTACGTATCTTGAGTATGGTAGAAGCCATACAACTCTATCAATTAATCAACACCGATTTATTTGGAAACTTTTAACTATGCATTTCACCATATGTAAATTTTGCCTCAGTAAAACTTTCCTTTTGATGAGTGATGTGAGAGGAGGAAAGGATGAAACAGGTGGCAAGCTTTTCATTTTAAGCCCATCAGTACTTCTTAAAATTTGTAAAAGCAGGTATATGGATTACTTTAAAACCTTTAAGTTTTGGGAAAGAAAACACATTCAGATGTGAAGCTTCTTATCATTGCTTCATAGAAGACAGAAGGTAAGAAGAAATCTCTTGTTTGGGAGGGTATCATTTATGCTCTCCTGCCAGCCAGATCACTGTTCAGGGAGATCCCCCCACCCCCACCTCCACCCCCCGAGGTTCAGGGGCAGGGTCTCAAGACAAAAGATTTGCTCTTAAAAGCTGCTATGGAACCGAAGTTGTAATCATTTACTCCCTATTGTGAAGCTACTGTACCAAACACATAATCTCCAAAAGAAAAAAAAATGAAAGTGAAAATTTCAAAAGCTTCCTTTTTTAAAAAATGCTAAAGCTTGTTTGCATATCAAAATTGCCTCGGGATAGTAAGCAGAATTAGAAAATTAAGGAATTACATTAGAAGGGACAGAAAGAAGTAGGACAAATGTGTAGAAGTATAGAACTACCCCCTCCCCTCTGTCACCAAAAAGCTGGTTTCAAGTTTAAATCAGCAATGTTCACAAATAAAGAGCAAGTCTAAATATCACAGCTGTTGAATTTTGATAATACTATTAGCACAAATGTATTTGCTAACTCAATGACAAACAAATCTTTTTCATTAAAAAATACACATCTGGGGCGCCTGGGTGGCTCAGTGGTTGTGTCTGCCTTTGGCTCAGGTCATGATCCCAGAGTCCTGGAATCGAGCCCCACATCGGGCTCCCTGCTCGGTGGGGAGCTTGCGTCTCCTTCTCCCATTCCCCCTGCTTATATTCCCTCTCTCACTGTCTCTCTGTTAAATAAATAAAATATTTTTAAAAATTAAAAATAAAAATAAATAAACACACACACATACACACACACATCTGTACAGCATTACTCCCTCTAGTGGACCTTAAAAAATAATTTATAGAGCAATTTCATCTCTTGGAACAATAGTAAAAGAACTTTCCATAAGTCACTCTGATCAGTAGTTATTTCGGTTGTCACTACAATGAATTAATTTTGCTTTCTTATATAGTACACTTTTTTCCATTCTCTATTCTCTAAGAAAAAGGTACTTAACATTTATCCGTATAATTAACCACTCATAAATCAGAAAAGGATTGGGCATTTCAAATATTACTCACAAGAATAAACATTTGAGGGACGCCTGGGTGGCTCAGTTGGTTAAGCAGCTGCCTTCGGCTCAGGTCATGATCCCAGTGTCCTGGGATCGAGTCCCGCATCGGGCTCCTTGCTCGGCAGGGAGCCTGCTTCTCCCTCTGCCTCTGCCTGCCACTCTGTCTGCCTGTGCTTGCTTGCTCTCTCTCCCCCTCTCTCTGTCAAATAAATAATAAAATTTTAAAAAAAAAAGAATAAACATTTGAAAACTACTGAAGGTTGGATTATACTCAACATATCATTAATATTCAAAGAATTTTACAGTCACCTGCAAGTAAAGCCCAACTCCAAAAGCCATTTCCACAACCCATTCGCCCAAGTGTCACTGCCAAGTGCTCAAAATTGGGTTCCCCATCATTTTGTAATAAGAAATAATCCAAGTTTCATATCTACCTATTTTGATGAAGCCAAATTTCAGATGTAATCTAATTTGTCACTAGACCCTAAAATCTCAAATGCTGTTTGAAAGTTTCCTGCAAACACTCTGTCGTGCCATGACTCCATTTTGCATCTGGGGACGCATACATAACACAGAGGTGACAAAATGACATGATTTCGTTGGCATGACTTCTATTTCTAGACATCTGAGTTCTGCAACTCAATTAGTCACAGACGCCACTGCCGGGGACCGGGTGCCTTAAAGAGAGCAAAGATAATGACATTCAGTTGAGCTGATCTCTATAGCCTAACCCGAGTGAAAGTTTAATAAGCAGACAGCAAACCCTGTGCTTCAACGATCTGGGAGTAGTTTTACTATTGCAAATAACCGAATGGGGCTTCATATATCTTTTCAAAATGAAGAATTTGAAATGGCAACACATCTTAGAAGTGCGGGCTCTTCCAGACGTGAGTTTAGGTAAAATATTGATGACAAGGCTTCCTGTATGTAAGAAATAACATGTAATGGCAGGCGAAGAGATACGTTTCCCACCAAAATCGAGTGCCACTGCCATCAACAGTCCCACAGAGGCTCAGCTACCTAAAATGGAAATGAAAATCTAATGTATGGAAATATTCTCTTAGAAAAACTCCTTAAGGCTTCACATGTATTAATGTATTAGTTTGCAAACATTAAGATCAAAGCCAAAGCAACAAATACATCCTAAAAAGTTTTTCGTCAGATTTATATTAACGATATACAAGTAGCAGGGCATAAAAAATTAATAGGCCCAAGCCTTGAAACGTGAAACCCAATGATCTCTAGCCAAGCCCATCTCCTCTGCCCTTTGTTTCAACGTTGATGGCTCTGGGTCTTCTTGCCTGGAGCAACTCTACCCAGTTAAAAAAGGAGAAAGAAAAGGTTAACAGATGGTTTAAGAGCCCCTCATCTGTTGCAGTTAAGTCAAAAAATAGCAGAGGAAGAAGAACAGGAGCCAAGGTGTCAAAAACGTGAGGCCTAAATTCATAGATGTGTAATTTCAAGCCTTTAGGCTTACCCAATAAGCTGTTAAATATTCAGTTTTAAATAAAATCTACTGTAGGTTTAAAAAATCCACCCACTTTACTTATAATATTGCTAACTCTTAAGTTTAAAAATAAGTTTCTTTTCTTTTTTAAGTATTTAAGATGTTGTAGGCTGAGTCCCCCCCACCCATACCCCTCAGGCCTTCTGCGGGATTCCATGCCCCCAGATCTTTTCTTTCCAGGAGGCCAACTCATCTAACAGAGAAGGAGCCACTATAAAGTAGAGAAAGAAATGGGCATGAAGTACATTTCCCACTTCCTGGATCCCAGAATATCTTGTGGTGCCAGGCGTTCAGTCCCTAACTCTCTTGGACAATGAAATTGATCCTTAATTGTTAACAGATCTTTACCTGACTATCATAGAAATATGCCAGCAGCAAGGGGCAGGAGTCCCTCCCTCTGTGATGTTTAGTATATGCTGACAGACTTGGGGCCTGAAGAGTTATGCGAGGGAAAAAATAAAAATTAAAAATATTTGACTTGAAAACACAAGAAATAACAAGTGCTGGCAAGAACGTGGAGAAAAGCGAATGTCTCTGCACTGGCCGGGGAGTTACCATGGAAAACAGTATAGAGGCTCCTCAAAAACTTAAAAAATAGAACAATGGTCCAGTAATTCCACTTTTGGGGATTTATCCCAAGAAAATGGAAACACGAACTTGAAAAGATATCTGTACCCCCATGTTCAGTGCAGCACCAAGATATGGCAGCAACCTAAATGTCCATCAGGGGATGAGTGAATAAAGAAGACTTGGCATTTATAAACAGCGGAATACTATTCAGCCATTAAAAAGGATGACCTCTTGCCATTTGTGACACGTGGATAAACCTTGAAGTCATTATGCTAAGTGAAATAAATCACACAGAAAAGCAAATATATGATCTCTGATCTCATTTATTTATATGTGGAATCTAAAAAACAAACAAACAAACAAAAACACATAGATATAGACAGCAGGTTGATGGTTGCCAGAAGTGGGGGGCTGGTGAGGGACCTGGGTCAAGTGGGTCAAAAGGAACAAAATTCTAGTTGTAAAATAAGTCATTATAAAATAAATACAGCATGGAGACTATAGTTAATAATACTATACTGCATATTTGAAAGTTGCTGAAAGAGTAGGTCTTAAAAGTTCTCATCACAAGGAGCACCTGGGTGGTTCAGTGGGTTAAAGCCTCTGCCTTTGGTTTAGGTCATGAACTCAGGGTCCTGGGATGGAGCCCCGCATTGGGCTCTCTGCACAGCAGGGAGCCTGCTTCCCCCTCTCTTGCTCTGCCTGCCTCTCTGCCTGCTTGTGATCTCTGTCGAATAAATAAGTAAAATTTTAAAAAAAAATTCTCATCACAAGAAAAAGAAATTCTGTAGCCACGCATGGTGATGGATGTTAATTAGATTTATGGCGGTTGACCATTTCCCAATATAGACAAATATCAAATCATTATGTTGCACACCTGAAACTAATATAAGGTTGATGTCAGTTATATCTTGGTAAAAAAAAAAAACAAAAAAACATTTTTTTAAATCACCAAAGACATATTTGACTTGATCTTTCAAGAGAAAACATTTGCCTGGTTCTAATCTATATTTATTAGCAACACATTTTAAACAGACAGAATGAAGAATAACTACACTAAAGCCAACACATCCACTTTGACAGAGAACAATGGCGGAGACCACCATCAGAGGGACCTGAATGTGGACATTGACACCAGTGTGGAGTTCTGATGGGAGGGGAGAAAGAAGGGGCTCCTGGCACCATACTAACCAGGGCTCCCCCTCTCCCCAAAGAGGAGTCCCCAGGGGCCCCATGGTGGCTGACTGCCACCAGTGCCTGCCCCCAGTCCTGCCTTCAGTGGCAGGACCCTCCCCACCAAACACTCAGCTTCTGATGTAGCAACACCCACGCTAGCTTCTCCTTCTTTAGACCATCTGCACCAGATTCTCTCTGTTACAACGAGATCTGCCCCACGGGATCCGCTCCTTGTTTGATCACTCCCTCCTTCTTGTCCTCCCCCAAGCCTCCTGGTTTTGCAGCACGAAATGGGTGGGAAGAAGAATAAATTGAAAAGAGGGGAGTGAGGAGGAGAAAGGAGAAGCGAGGTCATCATCTGAACCTGAGGAAGGGAAAGATTGTTAAAGGGAAAAGAAGGCATAAATCAGTGGTCTTGAAGAGTGGTAGAGAGACCCAGCTGGGAAAGTGGGTCCGGCTGCTGAGCTCTGCTAAGGATCTGCTTGAAGTTTGTGGTCCTATAATTAAAGTAGGGCCAAGTTAGTGTGGGATTGGGGGAGGAGGAGGGACAAGGGATTGGAGAGTTCTAAGAAGAGTACAGTCATGGACCACACACATAGCTCTATTTCTAGTTACCTAAAAGGGGATTTAAATTAAATGGGCAGAGAGATTTTCTCCAGGAAGTAGAATTATGGGTAGCCTTTGTTAACCTCTTTATACTTCTTAGGATTTTCTTAAGATTTTGCAAAGAGTAGGTATTTCCTTTTA
Source organism: Taxidea taxus jeffersonii (assembly GCA_003697995.1). NCBI lineage: Eukaryota > Metazoa > Chordata > Mammalia > Carnivora > Mustelidae > Taxidea > Taxidea taxus. Next base: position 49,569 of record ML110151.1, on the reverse strand, counting down.
TAAACAGATAAAAACAATAAAGCCATCTCAAAAACATATTAAAAAATTAAAAATCCAGTGAAATGAGGTTTTGTTAGGGAAGAAAGCAACTAACCCAATTTCTTACAGGGAAAAAAAAAATGCTGCCCTAAATTTGGATGCTTCCTTGACTATTAATTTGGATATTTAATGATAACCCTCTCCAACAGGAAAAATACTAATGAATCACTTGGGGAAAATGAAGAAAAGCACAGTACTGGAAAAACACACCCACGATTACATCTGCAAAGCTACAGAAAACATAACAGATTGTCCACGGGACCTGTGTGGCCTCTTTGGAGGCTTCTGGGTAAAAAGGATAGAGATCATTTTCCAGCCGTCCCTGGAAGGTGGTGTCTGACCCACCAGGTCAGTCTGTGATGTAACAGAGTGAAGAAGGAGGGCGACCCTGAAAGCTTGGTGACTCAGAACCCATGACAGGAGTGTAGTCTGTTCCCTGTTGTGAGCAGCCTAGTCTGCTCTGTGAAGGCGAGGACGAAGGGGCCCCAGAGCCCCTTCCCTATCACAGGGCAGGCTGAGCACAGAGGTGCGATTTCGGAGGAAGTGTGGTGCCTCGAGTTTTCTGGGCCCTGAAGGCCAGTGGGCTGTGGGAGTCCTGCTTGCCCTGGGCAGCCATTCCAGCTGGTGGCGGGAGCTCCCTCTGTCAGCCATACTTGCTTCATCTGAAAATCAAATCTTCCTCAAAGCGTCTGTGTTGTTGAGACTCAATGTCTAAAGACTTGATCAAGTATGTCAAGAAAGACCAACCTGTGGGCTTTGGGGGCTGGCGGGGAGAGGGAGATGCCCCGTAAGCGTACATAGGTATATGATGCTTGGGTCTGTCTTCACCAATCCCAGCTTTCAGTTCTGGCTGGAAGGTAGTTTACTGAAAGACCCTTCGCCTCCTCCCACTTTAAATTTTAGGGATGATAAATTACCATGAAATTAATTTAGCTTTACCATTACTCTTTGACTGTGAGGCCTGAACCAAGGACATTTTTCTGTTAAAGTCTTTGTAGATGTAACATTTCTATATGCTTGAAATACATCTGTGTATAATACCGATATTGGGAAAATCTATTAATATTTTGAAAAAATGACATGTCTGGTTATAGCATTTGGCTTTTTCTGGGGGAAAAGGACAGAATCCCACAAAACAGTAGAAATTCTACGAAGCGGACTGCCCAGGCATGACCGGTATACTCATCCCAATGGGCTGAGGTCTTCATGAATGGGAAGCTATTGTTTGAAAAGATCATTTCTGATATAATTGGAAATTGGAGGGGAGGGTCCTTTTTTTTTAAAGATTTTATTTATTTATTTGACAGAAAGAGAGATCACAAGTAGGCAGGGAGAGAGGAGGAAGCAGGCTCCCCGCCAAGCAGAGAGCCCAGTGCAGGCCTCGATCCCAGGACCCTGAGATCATGACCTGAGCCGAGGGAGACTTAACCACTGAGCCACCCAGGCACCCTTGGAGGGGAGGGTCTTAAGACCCTCCATAAAAAACACATTTCCAAGTACTTTTCTTTTTATTCAGAAGGAAAAAAAAAAATGAACTCCTAAAGCCACTCCAGCTGGGATGAAGACCAGAAGACCACAAACCAGGGTTTCTTGCTGGGATTTTGTGATAATCAGGTTCAGCACATTCCAGAATGGTGTTTGTTTCTGACACTTGGCAGCTGTACGAGGTTGGTACAAGTGAGGAGGAATTCTGCTTCGCCTGACCTCATTTAGGAACGGGAATACACATCCCTTTTAGAGTCTGAAACCCTGAGTGTTCACGCTTTAATCTTTCAAACTCGCACCTTCCCAGGGCACCCTCAGCTTTCATCAGTGCTTTTCTCATAGTCATGCCTCTTTATAGTTTTATAATTTTTTAAAGGTAATACTAGAAGAGTTTAGGGCATCGGTATCCATTTTTCATTAAAGTGTCAAAACTCGCAATACTACAGAGTCACCACCATGCCAACAGTTTCAATTTTAAACCCATTTCTCCCATTCTGATGACATTAGAACTTCACCTATGGCACTATTACCTTATAACTTTCATTTTTAATTAAAGAAGTTAAATTGGCAACAGAAAACACTTCATTTCACATTAGTTTTGTTAATAAAATAGTGAGAGTTAAAATCTAGTTCTAAGCTCCAGTTTCTCCTTTATCTCGTGAAGTCGGTAAGTCAAAATAAAAGAAACAAGGGAAGACAAAAATATTTTCAAACTAACCATTTTGGCTCATTATTAGCCTAGAAACTAGAACAGGTATTTCTATTTAGTAAAAATTTCACAGTTCTGCAGATATTCTGCAAAATGGTTAAGTAATTAGGTGGCCAAAATCCCAAAGAAGATGAAAGAAAAAGAATTATTCTAAAAAAAAAAAACACCAAAAAACAAAAAAACCCAAACAAACATGGTAGATGTTGATGCAAAAGAAGGAAAACCTGCAATGATCAAATCTAACTAAAGAATTAATGTTAAGGTATGGAAGTATACAGCTGTAAAGTGTTTTTATCATGATATGAGCAAATCACAATACTTTCATTTAGCTCACATAAAGAAAGGGGGAAATCTGGATGTCTTCTTTATCAGTTATCAGAGAGATATATGCGTATATCTTCTAAAATTGGAGAAAAGCTCTATTTCAAACTAGCAAGCTGAAGAAACAAAACACCAGATTTCCAATCAATTCTCCTAAAATTCATTCTTCTATCCAATAGTACCCCACTACCAACCAACCAACAAAAAGCAAAAACAACAACAACAAAAATCCAAAAGCTTAAAATGGAACTAAGAAGGCAACAATCATACTAACCAAGGAAAGTAAGAAAAATCAGTCAAACTTTGCACAAGACACAATTTTGTCAGATTTCATGAGAGGAAGAAAGAGAACTGGCCAACTCCTCTCTCTCTCAAGATCATACTAAAATTGTAAAAAAAAAAAAAATGTAAAACAAAAGTGTAAGTTTGTAAGTTCATGAAGACAAAGAGCCCTGAAAAGAAGCACCTCTCCATGAATATGTCAACTGTCAACAAATGTTTGAAAAGACAGAGCAGATGAAGGAATTCTGGTTCCAGTAAGACAGAAAAGTACACTCCACCCTGTCTCTCCCACTGAATGCAGCTATAAAATGTAGGCAGAATGCATGAGTCCTCTATGAGGACTCTGAGAAAGGAGTGACAGATCGGCGGTGGGGGAAGAACATAGTTGGAAGTACCATCAAATAACTTATTTTTGGGGCGCCTGGGTGGCTTGGTGGGTTAAAACCTCTGCCTTCAGCTCACATCATGATCCCAGGGTTCTGGAATCAAGCCCCCCATCCGGCTCTCTGCTCAGCGGGGAGCCTGCTTCCCCCTCTCTCTCTGCCTGCCTCACTGCCTACTTGTGATCTCTCTCTCTCTCTGTCAAATAAATAAAAAATAAAATCTTTTTTTTTTTTTTAAAGAAAGAAAGAAACAAACAAAGCTTTGGTTTTCTGACCCCAGAGGATTGAAAAAGAGATACCCAGGAAAACAGGAAGGTATCTGAGAGATTGGGAAGAGGCAGAATCTGGAAAAAGCAGCAGTTCATGAAGTTCAGTTCATGAAGTTATTCATGAACTCCTGGTTCATGAGTGGTACCTGCCCGCACCTAACCCTAAACTGTCCAGGACAGACTGTGTGAAGGGAATAGCCTTCACACAGCCCGAGTCCCAGACCGTTGGTGGTAGTGCATACCTGGGACAGATCCGGCAGCATTGCAAAGACTTTGCAAAGGGAATTGACTTTGGAACCATAACCCATAGATAGATCTGATTGGAACTTGCAGCCTGAATCCAAGTGGGTAGATGAAGGTTTAATACATAAGATAATTATAACATGAAAGGGGGAAGGATAGGAAGACCTATGTGGTGGTAAGTTTCTATATTCTTCCTGAAGTATTAAAATATTGGTTCTAAACAGGCTGAAAAAAAATAAGTCATTTTTATTGTAATCCCTAGAGCAATGAAACCTAGAGATATCACCAAAAACAAAACAGATCAACTAAAATGAACTACTGAAAATTATGTAGGGACACCCGGGTGGCTCATTCGGTTAAGTGCCTGCCTTTGGCTTAGGTCATGATCCCAGGGTCCTGGGGTCAAGATCCACATCAGGCTCCCTGCTCAGTGGGGAGCCTGCTTCTCACTCTGCCTGCCACTCCACCTCCTTGTGCTCACTCACTCTTTCTTTCTCTCTCTTTGACAAATAAATAAATAAAATATTTTAAATTATAATTACTTAAATATTCATGAATGTATATAGCAACCCTGCTAATAATAGTTGAAATTTGAATCAGCCTAGATGTTCTTCAACAGGTGAATTATTAAACAAACTATGGTACCTACATACTATAAAATATTACTCATCAATAACATGGAACATACTATTAATACAGGTAACAACTTGGATGAATCTCCAGAAAAGTATGCTGAGTGAAAAGAAGCCAACCCCAAAGGCTATATATTCTATGTCCATTTTTTTTAAAGATTTTATTTATTTATTTGGCAGAGAGAGACAGTGAGAGAGGGAACACAAGCAGGGGTACGGGGAGAGGGAGAAGCAGGCTTCCCACTGAGCAGGCAGCCCAGTGCTGCGCTCAATCCCAGGACCCTGGGATCATGACCTGAGCCGAAGGCAGACACTTAACAACTGAACCACCCAGGCACCCCTCTATGATTCCATTTATATAACATTTTTGAAATAAAAAGGTTTTACAAGGGAGGAAAGACGAGTGGCCGCTAAGGTCAGGGCAGGGTAGCTGGAGGAAGGTAAATGTGCTTATGAAAGGGAAACCCAAGGGATCCTTGGATTCCGTGTGTTGTTGGAGCTGTGCAGTATGTTGACTGGGGTTGTAGATACAAAAATATGTGCAGGTGATTAAACTGTATAGAACTGGGCACCTGTGTGGCTCAGTGGGTTAAATCTCTGCCTTAGGCTCAGGTCATGATCTCAGGGTCCTGGGATTGAGCCCCGCATGGGGCTCTCTGCTCAGCGGGAAGCCTGCTTCCCTTCCTCTCTCTGCCTGTCTCTCTGCCTACTTGTGATCTTTCTCTCTCTCTGTCAAATAAATAAATAGAATCTTTTTAAAATAAATAAACTGTATAGAACTTAATACACGCATACACACAAATGAGTACAATAAAACCTGGAGTATCTGAATAAGTTAGTCGGCTGTATGAATGTCAATATCCTGTTTTTATTATACTGGTTTTGCAAATGTTATCACTGGGGGAAATTAAGCAAACTGTATAAAGGATCTCTTTGTATTATTTTTGACAACTGCATGTAGGATTACAGTTAGT
>ML110151.1:0-43832 GCA_003697995.1 Taxidea taxus jeffersonii | reverse complement strand
TCCTGGGATCGAGTCCCACATCGGGCTCCTTGCTTGGCAGGGAGCCTGCTTCTCCCTCTGCCTCTGCCTGCCACTCTGTCTGCCTGTGCTCACTCTCTCTCTAACAAATAAATAAATAAAATCTTTAAAAAAAAATTCTTAAGTGAAAAAATAAATAAAAATTTTAAAGAAAAAATTTTTAAATGTTTAACCCAAAAGAAAGCAGGAAAGTATAAGCAAAGGAAATAAAAACACAAGGAACGAAGAGAAAACAATAAAATGATAGGTCTATCAAAATATATCAGTAATTATATTAAATGTAAACAATCTAGGGGCACCTGGGTGGCAGAGTCTGTTAAGAGTCCAACTGTTGGCTTTGGCTCAGATCATGATCTCAGGATCGTGGGATCGAGCCCCATGCAGGCTCCATACTCAGTGCAGGGTCTGTTTGAGATTCTCTCTCCCTCTCCTTCTGCCCCTCCTGCTCATGCTCTCTCTCTCTCTCACTCTCTCAAATAAATAAATAAATAAATCTTTTTTTTTTTAAATAAATAAATGTAAACAATCTAAATGTACCAACTAAAAGATACTGCAGAATGGACAAAAATGATCAAACGATGATGTTTACAAGAAACCCACTTCAAATATAATTACTATTGGTAGGTTAGAAGCAAAAGGATGGAAGAAGATATAGCGTGATAACAATAACCAAAAGACATATTAATGTTAGACAAAGTAGATTTTAGACCAAATAACTGTCTGAGATAAAGAGACATTGCATAATGATTAAAGGATCAACTCAGCAAGAAAACATAACAATCCCAAATGTGTACCAGCTAACAACAGCACTTCAAAATATATGAAGTAAAAACTAATGATACTAAAAGGGAAAATAGACAAGTCTATAGTTATAGTTAGAGATCATATAATACACATTTTAAAAGAATTCACATCATACAGGCTATATTCTCTGACTGTAACTGAATTAAAATAGAAATCAATTATTGAAAGATACTAAGAAAATCCTTCCAAAAAAACTTAGAAATTAAACAACAGGCTTATAAATAATCTCTCAGTCAAAGGGAAAAATCACAAAGGAAATTGAAAATATTTTGAACTGGAAGAAAATGAAAATAAGTATTTCAAAATTTGTGGAGTACAACTAGAGCAATGCTTAGAGGACAGTTTATAGCATTAAATGCTTATGTTAGAAAAGAAGGTTTTAAACCAATAATCTAATCTTCTCTTTAAGAAATTGGGGTGGGGGTGCCTGGGTGACTCAGTCGGTTAAGTATCTGCCTTCGGCTCCGGTCATGATCCCACAGTCCTAGGACTGAGGCCCACATTGGGCTCTCTGCTCAGCAGAGTGTCAGCTTCTTCCTCTCCCTCTATCTATCTATCTACTGCTCTGCCTGCTTGTGCTTTCTGTCAAATAAATAAATAAAGTATTTTTAAAAATATTTTCTTAAAAAGAAATTAGAAGGGGTGCCTGGATGTCTCAGTTGGTTAAGTATCTGACTCTTGATCCCGGCTCAGGTCTTGATCTCACGATTGTTTGAGCCCCAAGTTGGACTCCACACTGGGAGTGAAGCCTACTTAAAAAAAAAAAAGAAAAGAAACAAACAAACAAACATAGGAAAAGGAGAGCAAAATAAATGTAAATCAAACAGCAGGAAGCATGTAATAAAATTAGAGCAGAAATCAATGAAATCGAAAAGGAAAAAGAAGAGAGAAAAATCAATGAAATCAAAACTGATGCTTTGAAGCAAGTAATAAAACTAATAAGCCTCTAGCAAGACATGCCAAGAAATAAGAAAGAAGGTACAAATTACCAATATCAGGAATGAAACTACAGACCTCAAAGACATTAAAATGACAGTATAGGAATACTATGAACAACCCTACACACAGAAAAGCAACAGCTTGGGTAAAATGGGCCAATTTTATTTGAAAACCACAAACTAAACTCACTCAAGATGAAATAGATATTCTGAATGTCATATAACTATAAAAGAAACTGAATGAATAGTTTTTAAAAAATCTTCCAGGAAAATAAAATCTCCAGGATCAGATGGTTTCACTGATGAATTCTAACAAAAATTCAGAGAGGAAATTATACCAATTCTACCTACTGTTTTCCAGAATATGAAAAAAGAAGGACTACTCATTTTATAAAACCAAAATGTAACAAAAACCATATAAGAAAACTATAGTCCAATATCCCTTATGAACATACATATAAAAATCCTCAATAAAATATTAGCAAATGAAATACAAAATATATAATATATAAAATATATTAAATGACTAATAACACCACAATCCAGTGGGCTTATCCTGGGCATCATGGATGGCTCAATATTAGAAAAATCAATGTAATCCACTATTTCAAGCACCTAACAACAACAACAACAACAAAACACATAATCATATCAATTGGTATAGAATAAGCATTTGACAAAATTCACATTTATTTTAAAAACTCAGCAAATTAGGATCAGAAGAGAACATCTTAAGCTTGATAAAAAGGCATTTACCAAAAAAAAAGATTTTTTTTTTTTAAGATTGATTGATTTTAGAAAGAGAGTGAGTGGGGAGGGGCAATGGTGGGAGATAGGGAGAAAGAGAATTCCAAGCAGACTCCCAGCTGAACATAGAGCCCAAGGCAGGGCTTAATCTCACCACCCTGAGATCATGACCTGAGATGAAACCAAGAGTTAGACACTTAAGCAACCGAGCCACACAGATGCACCGCCCAAAAATTTTTTAAGCAGCCCTCATACTTAATTGTGAAAAAAGGAATGTTTTCACCAAACTTTGGAAAAAAAGAAAGGATGTCCACTCCCACCAATGGTAGTCAACATTATAAAGGAGGTTCTAGCCAGGGTCATTAGATAGGAAATGAAATCAGAGGCATTCAGTTTGGGAAAGAAGTAAAACTATCTTTATTTGTAAATGACATGATTATATGTACAGAAAATCCAAAGTAATCCATCAGAAAACTATAAGAACTAGTAATAGTTCAGCAAGGTTGCAAGATACCAGATCAATATACAATTCAATTGTATATCATATAGTATATGTTCATACTCTAGCAACAGACAATCCCCTAATGAAATTAAGAAAATAATTCTATTCATAATACATCAAAAAAAAGAATAAAAAACTTAGGAAGAAATTCAATACACAAAGTGTAAAACTTATATTCTGAAAATTACAAAACATAGTTGAAAGAAATTTTTAAAAACTATATTTGTGGGGGCACCTGGGTGGCTCAGTGGGTTAAAGCCGCTGCCTTCGGCTCGGGTCATGATCCCAGGGTCATGGGATCGAGCCCCGCATCGGGCTCTCTGCTCTGCGGACAGCCTGCTTTCTCCTCTCTCTCTCTCTCTGCCTACTTGTGATCTCTGTCTATCAAATGAATAAATAAAATCTTAAAAAAAAAAAAACTATATTTGTGAAAAGACATCTCATGCTCAGGGACTGAAAGATCATATTTAAGTCCTACCTATTAATATGTTAATACACTTACATGTAATATGGTAAGATGGCAACACTTTCTACATTTTATTGCAATCCCCATCAAAACTCCAGGTGAATTTGTTGCAGATATTGATGTTAATCCTAAATTCATATGGAGGGGCGCCTGGGTGGCTCAGTGGGTTAAAGCCTCTGTCTTCGGCTCAGGTCATGATCTCAGGTCCTGGGATCGAGCCCCACATCGGGCTCTCTGCTCAGCATTGAGTCTGCTTCCTCCTCTCTCTGCCTGCCTCTGTGCCTACTTGTGATTTCTGTCTGTCAAATAAATAAATAAAAAATCTTTAAAAAAAAAACAAAAAACTAAATTCATATGGAAATTCAAGGGACCCAGAATAGTGAAAACAATCTTGAAAAAGAAAAACAAATTTGGAGGGTTAACACTTTCTGACCTCAACACTCAACAGCAAAAGAATGGTAGTCAAAACAATGTGGTCCTGACACAAGGACAGATATAACAAATCGATAGAATAAAATTGAAAATCCATAAATAAACCCTCTACTTACAGCTCATTTATTTTCAACAAGGGTACTGAGACAATTCAATATGGAGAGAATAGACCTTTCACCAAATTGTACATAGACAACTGGATGGCCACATGGAAGAAATGAAGTTGGACCCCTACCTCACATCATACACAGAAATTAATTCAAAATGGATCAAAGATGTAAAGTTAAGAGCTAAAACTATAAAAACATAGGTATAAATCTTCATGACCTCAGGTCAGGCAATATTTTCTTAAATATGATATCAAAAGTATAAGCAACAAAAGAAAAAGTTAACTGACCATCAAAATTAAAAGCTCATGTGCTGCAAAAGACACTATGTTAAAATGAAAAGACAACCCAAGAATGGAAGAAAATATTTACAAATCATGTATCTCAAAAGGGACTCATATCTAGGATATATAAAGAACTCTTACAACAACAATAACAAATAACAAATAACCCAGTTTAAAAATAGGGAAAGGATCTGGGGTGCCTGGGTGGCTCAGTGGGTTAAAGCCTCTGGTTCGGCTCAGGTCATGATCCCAAGGTCCTGGGATTGAGCCCTACATCGGGCTCTCCACTCAGCAGGGAGCCTGCTTCCCCCTTTCTCTCTGTGCCTGCCTCTCTGCCTACTTGTGATTTCTGTCAAATAAATAAATAAAATCTTTTTTAAAAAATTAAAAATAAAAATAAAAACAGGGAAAGGATCTGAATGATTTAGGCATTCTGGAAAACAGTTTTTCAGTTTCTGATAAAATTAAACATACCCTTAACAATGTGACCCAGCTATCCCACTCCTTTGTATTTATTCTAGAGAAATAAAAGCATGTATTCAGATGAAATGCTGCATATAAATGTTTGGAGCAGTTCTATTCATAATTGTCAAAAACAGGAAACAGCCCAAATGTCTTTCAATAGATGCACAAACTGGTACATCCAAGTAATAGAACACTATTCAACAATAAAAAGAGATAAACCACTATAACATGCAACAACTTGATGAATTTCAAAGAAATTATGTAGAGTCAAAGAAGCCAGTCTCAAAAGGTTATTCTGTATGATTCTATTTATATGACATTGTCAAAAAGAGGAAAAGGATGGAGAGAGGTTCTGACTTCACATGGATAGCATGATAGGAATCTACAGTTATGTTAAAATTTACAGAACTTTAGAACCCCCCCAAAAGTCTATTTTATTATATGTCCATTTAAAAAAAATTAAGCAGATATAGGAATCGAAACTGACCTAACAGCCAGAAGAGAAATACAACTCAAAGTTCCTGCAGAGGGTTACATAGGTAAAATGAGCTAATCCTATAGAACCCCAGAGAAACTCAAGATATTATAGAAGGCACTAGCCAAGAAAAAGGCTAAAAATAGGGTGAAAGTCTTTTGATATTCTAGATCCCCTACTCCTTTTCATCAGAATGTTTTAGATGTCTTATATTTCAGCGGAATTTTTAAGGAACAATTAGAGAATTAAAGAGAGCTCTTGGATAATTCAAATATGATTAAAATTAAAAATTCAATCTATAGATTGGAAGTTTAAATCAAAGCTTTCCATAATAGGATAAATAAAAGGAGAAAAAATAGGAGAGGAATTTTTTAAAATATATCAATCTACATTTAGAAACTATCACAGACAATGCAAGAAAAATTTCCAAAACCAAAGACAATGAGTTGACAATTTAAAACAGCCCCCTGAGAGACCAGCACAATAAATGAAATGATTCTTGCTCCAAGACAGAGCATTTCTGAAATTTCAGAAATCTAAAGATCAAATGAAAATTCTAAGAAAAATGGGCCACATGCACAGAAAGTGGAGTCTAATGGCATCAGACTTCTTACAAGCACCACCAGCTTCCATTATCACTGGTGAGAAGTCTGCTGTCAGTCTAAATACTATTGTTTCATGTTATCTGTCTTTTATCCTTGACTACTTTTAAGATCTTAAAGATCTCTATATTTGATCACCTGCTGTTTCACCATGATGGATCTCAAGAATAGGCTTTTTTAAATTTATTTATCCCATTTGGTATTTATTAAAATTCTTGAATGTGAACTTTCATGTTTTTCATGAATTCTAGAAAATTGTCCTTCATTCTATTCTCTTTGTATCTACATATTATTCCATTGCAGCCCATCTTAGACAGTCTTACCCTATCCTTTATGTCTTTTCACCTTTATTCATCTCGTCTACCCTGTTTCTCTGTTCACCGGTTCTCCATTCAGACTTTTCTAACCTGTTCAACTCAGTTTTTTATTCTAGTGATTATATATTTTCTTTTTTTAAAAAAAGATTTTATTTATAACGGGTGCCTGGGTGGCTCAGTGGGTTAAGCCTCTGCCTTCGGCTCAGGTCGTGATCTCAGGGTCCTGGGATTGAGTCCCACTTCTCTGCTGAGCAGAGAGCCTGCATCCCCCCTTCCCCTGCCTACTGTTCTGCGTACTTGTGATCTCTGTCAAATAAATCTAAATAAAATCTAAAAAAATCTAAAAAAATAAAAATAAATAAAATAGATTTTATTTATTCATTTGACAGACAGAGATCACAAGCAGGCAGAGAGAGGAGGAGGAAGCAAGCTCCCTGCTAAGCAGAGAGCCCAATGCAAGGCTCGATCCCAAGACCCTGGGATCATGACCTGAGCTGAAGGCAGAGGCTTTAACCCACTGAGCCTCCCAGGGGCCCCTATATTTTCATTTTTAAAAGTCCTATTTGAATTTTATTCAAATCTGCCTGATCTTTTCCCATGCTTATGATTTTGTTGCCTTCTTTTAGTTCTTTAAACATGAAAGCATATTTATTTCATACTGTATATCTTATAATGTATAGTATCTGAAGTCTCTGGGGACCTAATTTCTACTCTTTATTGTTTCTGTTAATCCTTATTCATGATGACATGGTTGCTTATAGTTTTCTTTTTTTCTATTTATTTAATTGCTTGTGTTTTTCTTGATTTTTCAATATCAGCTAGTGTTCATTAGGACTTTTCCATGGGAATTCCATGAAGCCAGCCTTGGGCATATATTCCTGCAGAGAAGATCTCTGTTTTCTCCTTCCAGGCACCTGAAGACACTCCCAACCCAGAACCACTTTACATTAATTTCTTGGCTTGGGGGTTCTGGACCATTGCAAGTGCTGTAAGTTAAACCTCAGGAGGGCTGACCTGACATTATAAATTATCAAGGGAGGTTTCATTTTCTGGCTCCACCCAGAGCCCAGGCTGAGAAAAACATGTCTCATTGTCAGATCATTTCTTTAATTGTGTAGATATTTATGTAGATCAGTGCCACCATGACCACATAGAAGTTTAACTCTGTGGAGTTTATCATTTTAGGTGGGGTCTCCATTCAAACACTTCATCATCCATAGGCCAAGGCCTTTGCATGTGTATAACAGGTATATTCCAAGTCTTTAGGGGACTAGAAATTATCGAACAACCTTAGATGGCCAGTTGACAGTAAAAGGATTCCAGAACATCTAGCCTGTCATATTGCTGAAAATGAAAGTCATCAGCCCTTCTTTTCACTTTCTCCAGCTTTCAAGTGCAGAAGTGGTGAGTGAGTCTGAGTGGGACAAAATCATCTCCTTAGACAGGAAAGTATAATTTGACATTTGGGTTGGGAAAGGTGATTTGAGCCCCAGTCTTTATCTAATTAAACTACTGTTTCTTGCAACCAAGAAACATTTATCTGAAGTTCAACAATTCCTACCCTTTCATTTTGTTGTATTTTTCACATTACATTCAGGCAAAATTAAATGCATGGGCTTTAATTTTTAATTTTTAAATAGCATGCACGAAATGACCCAAGGTCATGAACATCTCTCTCTCTTTCTACTCTTGTACTTGTGCATATGCAGGCAGTGTGGAATTAAAGGACCTCTCAATAATTAGTATGTGTCTTTATTTAAAAACAAATGAAGGGACACCTGGGTGGCTAAGTTGGTTAAGCAGCTGCCTTCGGCTCAAGTCATGATCCCAGCGTCCTGGGATCGAGTCCCACATCGGGCTCCTTGCTCAGCAGGGAGCCTGCTTCTCCCTCTGCCTCTGCCTGCCTCTCTGTCTGCCTGTGCTCGCTCTCTCTCTCTCTAACAAATAAATAAATAAATAAATAATCTTCTAAAAAATAAATAAATAAATAAATAAAAACAAATGAAGTTATTTATCTTTTTAAAAAGTCTCCTGATATACAGATGGCAAACAGATACACACAAAGATGTTCAACATCACTAATCATCCAAGAAATGTAAGTCAGAACCACAATCAGATATCACCTCACACCTATTAGAATGGTTATTATAAAAAAAATAATAATAATAACAAATGTTGGCAAAGATGTGGAGAAAGGGGAACCCTTATACACTGTTGATGGAATGTAAAACAGTGCAGCCACTATGGAAAACAGTATGGAGCTTCCTCAAAAAATTAAAAAACAACTCTATGATCCAGAAATTTCATTTCTGGGTCCTTGTCCAAAGAAAATTAAAACACTAAATCAGAAAGATATCTTTACCACCACCCCACCACCCTCCATGTTCATTGCCGCACTATTTACCACGGCCAAGATAGGAAAACAACTTCAATGTCTATCAATGGATGAAAGAATAAAGATATTGTGTGTACACATACACACACACACACACACACACACACTAGGGAATACTATGTAGCCATAAAAAGGAATGAAATATTGCCATTTTAACTACATTGATGGACCTTGAGAGCTTTATGCTAAGTAAAATAAGTCAGACAGAGAAAGGCAAGTATCAGATGATCTTACTTATAGGTGGAATCTAAGAAAACAAACAAGCAAACCAAAACAAACAAATAAGATACACAGAAAACAGACGGGTGGTTGGCAGAGGTAGGGGTGAAGGCTGGGTGAAATGGGTGAAGGGGGTCAAAAGAAACAAACTCCTATTTAGGAAATAAATAAATCATGGGAAGTATTGTGCATCTTTGTAGTTGCTAAGGGAATAAGTCTTAAATTCCTCATCCCAAGAAAATACATTTTGTAACTCTTGTCTGCAGACAGATGCCAACTAGATTTGTATACATATATTGAAACACTATGTTGCACATCTGACACTAATATTGTGTTATATGTCAATTACACCTGAAAAAAAGTTTTTAAAAAAATGAAGTCTCCAGTTCAAATGATCATTTGAACATATGCATCTACTTTTAGTCCGAAAACCTTACTAAAATTACAGTCAGGTTATTTGCTCAAAAAAAAAAAGGAGAAGAAGCTATAAACCAGCAAGAAGAGGAAGAAGATGAGAACTAACAGTAACAACAACCTCTGGGGAGTTGGAAAGCAGGTGGATGAATGACTCATCAGACACAAGAATGCCAAAACCTGAACCGAGAACCAGCTTCATCTATACCACACTGCCTTCAACATCCTTCCATCCGGGCAAAGCCCATCCACTCTCCAAGGGCCTCCTTCCTTTGGACATCATCAATATTTCAGCCCATCCTCCATTCACTCTAAAATCCTTCCTTTGTGATCCAGATAATAATAATAATAATAATAATAATAATAATAATAGCAGCAACAACCACCCACCATGTAGGGAACACCAACAAAGTGGCATTTGGTGGTTCTCAAATTATTTCTTATTGCTCAGTATTTTCCCCCCGGTTTGGGTGTAAATATCTTTAGAGGCAAATTTCTATTTATCCAGCTCTAAAATTTCTTCACAACACCAGACTCCAATGAGTCTGGTAGTCAATGAGTATGTGAGTTGGATCAATTCAGAGACGACAACCTATGATGTTCGTTAGTGGTGAGCCAATGTCCAGTTGGCCACCCAAAATAAAGGGAGCATGCCTCATTGCCATTTTAGGTCTTGCCATCCCCAAGCTTGGCAGCCCTCCTCAAGGGCAGCAGGCGGCATATCAGAGACGCATCTATCCATCCACCCCAGGGTGACCTGCCTAGTTTAGCAATCCGACTTCTACATAGCAATAAACCCCATGCTGAGTAGGCAACAGATGAAAAAAAAAAAAAAAGATGCCTTTTATGGCACTTCGTTATAATGGCTTTATTGCCAAAAGCCATATTAGCAGAAGATAGAAGATTCAATTTATAGAATCTCCTGAAAGTCTGTCTGTGCAACAGTAGCCTGTTATGCCCGGGAAGAGATCGGTGCCTGTGGAAAATGTATGTGAAGGACAACCCCACCATGCTACTTGATCTGCCAAGTGAAAGAATTCACATTCTTTTCTTTTTCAAGCCAAAAGGGGGCAAAACAAACCAAATGAATTAGTGCTTCTTGCTCTAAACTTCGGAGTCAGATTGGAACATTGAGAATTAAGGCCAGCCCGCTCCCTGTGATGATCCAAAAGTCACTTAAGACAATTCAGAGAAATGCCAGAAAAACTTCCTTCTTTTTGCAACAACAAAAGCAGATGGAAAACTGCTAAAATGGCTCAAGTATGTGGCACTTTTATAACATTTATGTGGCTCTTGAAAAAAATCATCTTTAATTGACTTTTTGCTTCCCATGTCCTAGTTCTGTCAAAACCTCTTCTGGCTTTTTAGGGATTTAAATCAGCAAACACACTATTCTGAATACCCCTTTAATTACTACAATTCAGAAGCGATGTACTCCTCAGGTCCCTGCCAAAAAGGCAAGGGAGGAAGGCAGCAGAAGGAAAAATGATAAATAATATTTTCTTTCTAGGACGGCATTGAAAGGCAAACAAGAATTACACTGGCAATAAATTTCATCAGGTAGCCTGGCAGAGCCTCTAGCTCCCCGTGTGACCTGGAGAATTCCATTAAACCTCTTCGTTTCATATCATCTCCATACGAAGAACAAGGAAGCTAATACTCTTCTGCCTCAAATACCAAATATCGGAGCCAAAGGAGGCCTTGATATAGATCTTATTTACCTGCCTTGGTTTATACATGAGGTCTCTTTGAAAGACATGTTGTGAAAATAAATGCAATGGGGACAGTTCTCTAAATCATATAGGTGTGAGTAATGGGTTTAAAAATAAACAAAGACAAGAAAAATCTTTCATCTTCTTTATGGACAAATTTGACCTTGGTTTAACATTCTAGTTCTGTCCCCCTGGAAACCAGATCAAGATGGAGCATCAGCTTGTCCCCAGGCTGTCACCAGGTTGGGGGGAAGGGAGGCAAAGAGAAGAGGTCCCCAGAATGAGTACATGGTGGGTCTGTCTAGACCTAAGAAAATCCCCAAGAGAGGGGCTTAACAGGACAAAGTCACCATACAATTTTTTTATTAGTGTGGGTATATTTTATAAGAGTTCAGGCACATGTGGAATGTAACAAATGAGCAGAGGGGGAAAAAAGAGAGAGAGAGAGAGGCAAATCAACAAACAAACTCTTAACTGTAGAGCACAAACTGATGGTTACCAGAGGGGGCCTGGGGTTGGGTGAAACAGGTGATGGGAATTAAGGAGTGCAAGGCGATGTCCGGAAGTGTTGAATCACTGTATTATACACCTGGAACTTAGATAATTTTATATGTTAATTAAAAGAAATTAAAATAAAAAGTTCAAAAAATAAAGGATGGGTATATTTTAGTCACTTTCTCATTATTTTTCCTCCTTTTTAATCCTTTTATTATAAGATAAGTACATTTAAAGAAACAAAAACACCTTGTAACCACTACCAAGGTCAAAGCATAGAAATTTACCAGCGACCCCAGAAATCCTTCCCTGTGTCTTGTACCAGGTCATCCCCCTCCTACTTTCCTAGAGGATTCAACATCCTGGCTCTTTGTGTTCTTTATTTTTTGGTGATGTTCTCAACCATACTAAGTATGCCTCTTGTCTTGCCCTTGTAAAGAAAGCAGTATGACTTTTAGGTCTCTCTTGACTTTACAGGTCCTTCTCTGTCCCTTTCTTTCCATGACAATGTAGCTATAGAAAAACCAGGGGCATTTGACCTGTAGCAGTCTCACAGGCTAGTTTTCTGATACTCTTGGTGTAATACAACATGTTCCTCTGTATTTCTTGCAAATTGGCAGCTGTGTCTAGACTCGGGTTCAATCCCTTTGGTAATACCATTGATGGTATTGAGGTCTTTCACTAAGAGACACACAAAGTATAATGATCTGTCTTTTTGTGATGTGAGCAGCTGTCAATGCACAATGCTTAAATCTGTTAGAATGGTGATATTCCAATCCTGGAATTTTTTAAAAACGTTTTTAAAGATTTGTTTATGAGAGAAAGAGAGCACGTGCACACGTGAGTGGGGGGAGGGGCGGAGGGAGAGATCTTCAAGCAGCCTCCCCACTGAACACAGAGCCTAATGCAGGCCTCCATCCCACAATCCGTAAGATCATGACCTGAGCCAAAACCAAGTCAGGGGCTCAACTGACTGAGCCACCCAGGCACCCTTGTCATTTCTTTTTTATTTACTAGTTGGAATATTTCTAGAAACAGATACACCCCTTCTTCTACACTTTGGTTGCCACTGGCCCAGTCACCTAGAAAAGGCAGGATAAATGTCTGAATCTTTCCTTTTATCCATGTCAAGATAATAAATTCGATCCTTATCAGCCTCTGAAGGTGACCAATTGGATTTTGATTTTAAAAATCATTATACACTCATGGATTCAGACTTATTTTTATACATTTTGGTCAATGAAAAATATTTCCCTTATTATAGCTCAAATGGTTTCCAATTTGGCTGATAAAAGTCTTTGCAGGGTACCTGGCTGGCTCAGTCAGTTAAGCGTATGCCTCTGGCTCAGGTCATGATCCCAGAGTCCTGGGATCAAGTCCTATTATCAGGCTCCCTGCTCAGCAGGGAGTGTGCTTCTCCTTCTGTCCCTCCCCACCCCTGCTCATTCTCTCTCTCTCTAATAAATAATCAAAATTTTTCTTATATAAATTTTTTTTTAAAAAGTCTTTGCAAATTAGCCCAAGTCCCCAGTGGGGACACCCACCACTAGGCCTTTTCATTAGTCTGAATCAGAAACACACAACCTACACGTATGCACACGTATACAATATTTTTTAAAAAACCAAACAGCTTATGAATTCACACTGAAACTCCTCATTTAAACTTAAGACTACTATTTTTTAACATAAGTTCTTCTGTTTCCATCTATGTCTCCTTTCTTCTATACTGGGAATGCTGGTTCTCTAAAACCCAAGAGAGGATAGAATTAGATTATCTCAAAATTATTCATTTACTTTATCCCATGTTATACACATACTAGTCTCAGATTAACAATAATACCAACAACAACAACCTAATTACTGGGAACAGTTAAAAAAAAAACTTGCTAAGAAGTTCTAACGAAACTGGTTTTAGGGTGGGGGATGGGCTAAATGGGGAATGGGGATGAAGGAGGGCACTTGTGATGAGCCCTTGGTGTTACATGTAAGTGATGAATCCCTGAATTCTGAAACTGAGGTTACGCTATATGTTGGCTAACTAGAGTTTGACTAAAAAACTGAAACAAACAAATAAAAAACTGGTTTTATTAAAAAACCAGTGTGTGTATTTTCATGCACTTAATTTCTATATTTGCTTCAGTACTCCTATAAGAGGCTCACATTTATTTGCTCCTTGATGCATTACCTGCATAAAAGGGGAATATTGTTAAAATATTTAAAAGATTTTATAATCTTTTATAATCTTTTATAATCTTTATAATCTTTTATAAGGACATAAAAGTTTTTATGTCCTTGTGGCCATATTCCACCAAATAAGCAATTCCAAGATTCAATGGCTC
The DNA here is from genome assembly GCA_003697995.1 of Taxidea taxus jeffersonii. Lineage (NCBI taxonomy): Eukaryota > Metazoa > Chordata > Mammalia > Carnivora > Mustelidae > Taxidea > Taxidea taxus. Next base: position 30,101 of record ML110151.1, on the reverse strand, counting down.
AGGTAAGGAACCAGCAGCATAGTCGAAAACAGATGGGTCCCTGTTCTGCTTTCCATCTTAAAATTGGCTTTTGGGAGGCCACAGAAAGAAGGCTGAGCTTGCTTTCTCGCTTTCTTTTTTTTTTTTTTTAAGATTTTATTTACTTATTTGAGGCGGGGCTGGGGCAGAGAAGAGCAGAGAGAGAGGGACAAGCAGACTCCATGCTGATCGGGGAACCCAACACAGGGCTCCATCACAAGAACCGGAGATTATGACCTGAGCAGAAATCAAGAGTCAGATGCTCAAGTGACCGAGTCACCCAGGCGATCCTGAAGGCTGAGTTTTCTTGAAAAAGAAGGGCCTTGACCCATCTCTAACTCCAAGGTTCCTCTGTAAATATGCACATTCCAAGCTGGGAGGCCTTGCCTTCCTGAAGCAGAGAACACTTGATCTGCGGCACAAGGGAGATGCCCCTGGAGAGGAAAGGCTGGGTGGGAGAGACAATCAGAAGGACCTGTCTTGATCTAAATTCCTGCAAAAGCAGATCCTGGGCTGGGTTCGTTCCTGACCATAGGTGGCAGATGTGCAGATACAGGAGAAATGAAACAGGAGGTCAATTTGAGGGGTGTTTGGACACTAGCTTCTGTCTCACACACGGGTGACCCAATCCCACGGGACTAACAGAGGTGCTTAAAGACACCTACTGGAAGCCACCACCCCTGCCCTCACCCCACCACAGGGAAGAAAGGAGCAGACTTTAGCATCAGTGCCTGTCCCCCACCAGTTAAGGGCATCCCTAGGGATACCGTCTCCCCCACACTCCCAGGATGCTCCTGTAGGAGTGCAGAATGGGTTACCGCCCGGCATCCCGCATCCCAGGATCAGAGGCCTCGGGGCGGGAATGGGGAGATGCAGACAGGTGCAGATAGCTTTCACGTGGACAGAACCAGTGGCTGGCTGCTCCAGTAGTGTCCCCAAGCGACAGATGCCCAGGCAGTCCCCAGTACAGGAGCCAATGAAACCCTCAGCACAGCACAAGGGAAACATCTCATCACAGATCCTCCCTTTCGTTCCCGTGTGATGGATCACTTTCAGAGTCTGTCCGATGCCAGATTCCTAATGCACTTCACGTACAATAAAGGATGTGGAAAGTGCGACACAGATGTTAAAGGGCATCCTAAGATGCAGGAGACCAAAGCTGCTCTCTTTACAGAGAGCAAACCTGGCCCCATTCTGATGGGAGATCCACTCCTTCCATGTCCTGCATGGTCTGCACATTTGCTCCGGACCTCTCTCTAGCTGAAGCACCTGGTAAGCTCTGACACAGACTGGGAGCAGCTGCTCCCGGACCTTGCCAAGCACCTAAACAGTGAAACTTCTGGTTAGATGGCAGCCGCCTCATCGAGAACCAGGGAGACCCAGGAGGGGCTCCCCCAGGTTCCTGCATCACATAGAAACCACCAGTGGAGGGATGCCTGGGTGGCTCAGTTGGTTAAGCGGCTGCCTTCGGCTCAGGTCATGATCCCAGCGTCCTGGGATCGAGTCCCACATCGGGCTCCTTGCTCGGCAGGGAGCCTGCTTCTCCCTCTGCCTCTGCCTGCCTCTCTGTCTGCCTGTGCTCTCTCTCTCTCTCTCTAACTAATAAATAAATAAAATCATAAAAAAATTTTTTTTAAATAAAAAAAAAAAACCACCAGTTGGAATGTCCTCTTCTGACAGGCAGCCCGCCTCCCCCTCCAGAGCCGTTCAGGAGCCCCTTTTTCCAGTATCCCTGAATCAACAACATCATAACTGAATCTCTATAGCTTAATGGAAGTTTTAATGCCCTTTCATCCTTTAATATCCGCTTCGACCAGGATAGTGTTCTTACAATACTGTCTATCTTGCTACTTACCCGAGTATAATGAAAGTATGTCTCTCCCTGACTGTAAGTCCTGAAGGTCAGTAACCACGCCTTCGCCATCTCTGTACCCCCAGGACACAGTTCACAGAATCCCTCAATACATTTTAGTTAAGCTGCAAGAGGAGTTCAGTTTAATCCCTCTAGCCTTAGAACTATCTGGAGCATGGTTATCTTTTGGTAACTATATTTTGGGGTATTCATTCCGGCCCAAGCTGATGGGGTCATCGGCTTGTTTGACCATTGCACTAAAGCAGTTATGGGATTCGGGGTCAGGCAGGCTCATGCCAGGCTCCGCATGTAACTGACAAGAGTTGGCATCCACCAGGCACTTAGTGGGTGCTAGACCTCACTCCGTGTCTTTGAGAAAATTGAGAAAGTTAAACCACTTTTTCAGGGTCCCACAGCTAGGAAGCCGTGGTTTTCCTTCCAGCATATAAAGGATCTTTGGCCATTTCTGCTCCAGGGACTGAGAGACATACTAGCCCAAGCACCCTGTGCTCCTCTCTGATACCATCTTGGTTCTTCCCTAAACTTCCGATGGTTTCGCACACTTCCATTTCCACCACAGATCCCATCTCCTCTCTGGGAAATCAGAGCCATTAAAAAATAACTATGGTTCTCGCTAACTGGGTCGTGCATCAGTCCTACTGTCCCCCACCCTCCCCGCCCCAAAGGATGGTTCCTCCCCGGCGTGTGTGGAGTTTTCCTGGGTGCTAACAGCTGCTCCTGAAGATGCACCGTGTGCAGACCACGTCCAAGACACTCTGTGCTCCAGGAGCTTGGAATGAAGCCCTACGCCCATGAACACACAAATACCACAAGATCTGCATGTAAGACATGCCAACAGCATGCCAGCAGAGCTCAGCGATGGGAGAGAGCACTGTGAGTTGAGTGGGAAGGCTTCCTAGATAACATTTAGACAGATGGCAAAGAGAGGAGACGGCATCTCGGGCAGGATGTCCAACTTCACAAAAGGCACAGAAGTGGGAACACAACTGTTGTCCTTCTGATTCTAAGCTTGGTGACTCCTTCAGGGGTGGGGAGAGGAACTGCTGAAGACCGCCACTAACACTCGGGAAGGGGGTGGGGGTGTGGAAACTTGACAGTAGGTTAGATCAGGGTTGGCAAGCTCAGGCTGGTTTTGTGAATGTAGTTTTGTTGGACAGCCACGCGCCATCGTTTACAGTAGCCCGTGGCTGCTTTTCCCACCCCTGCAAGTGCTGAGCTGAGTGGTGTGGGAGACCAGAAAGCTCACAAAGCCTAAGCTATTTACCGTCAGGCCCTTTAAAGAACAAGTTTGCTGAGCTCCTCCACCAACCATCCACAAGGAACCCAACAGAACGGCACTACAGGTGTACTATACCCAAAAACATTTCTCTAAGACTTTAAAGTAATCCAAGAAACCCAAGTTCATTGTATCCTCCAAAAAAAGGGTATCAAAGGGGTGCTTCGGTGGCTCAGTCAAGTTAAGCATCTGCCTTCAGCTCAGGTCATGATCCCAGGGTCCTGGGATCGAGCCCTGCGGATGGGTTCCCTGCTCAGTAGGGAGTCTGCTTCTCCCTCTCCCTCTGCTGCACCCCTGCTTGTGCTGTCTTCCTCTCTCTCTCTCTCTCAAATAATAAATAAAATCTTTATTTAAAGAAAGGTTATCATGGGTGCCTGGGTGGCTCAGTGGGTTAAGCCTCTGCCTTCGGCTCAGGTCATGACCTCAGGGTCCTGGGATTGAGCCCTGGATCCGGCTCCCTGCTCAGCAGGGGGCCTGCTTCCCCCTCCCCCTCTGTCCTGCTCTTTCTACTCGTAATCTCTCTCTCTCTGTCAAATAAATAAGTAAATAAAATCTTTACCCAAAAAAAAGGTTATCAAAGAAGATAATCAAAAAAACCTGATATTACAGGTTCAAATGTAACTAATCCCCATAGGTTTTGAAATATCCCAGAGCACCTCTAATCCTAACAAAACTGTGGTTGTAGGACTGAGGCACCCAAAGGATCCGACATCTTAATAACCAAATCCTCTCATTCATTCATCCTAATAAATAGAAAAATTCAGAGGTCACCTGTATACTCTTCACTAAGCATATTTTAAATGAAAGAAAGCAGGGGTGCCTGCCTGACTTGGTTGGTTGGTAGAGCATGCGACTCTTGATCTCAGAGTTGTGAGTTCAAGCCCCACACTGGGTGTGGAGCCCACTTAAAATAAAGTAATTAATAAATACAGGAAACATACATGCTCCATAGGTGTGAAGTAACTTTAAGTAAAAATTCAGGTTAAAAATATGTTTTATAAAGGTAACAATTACATTAAAAAGCATTAAAACCAAGCTTATCTTACCAAAAGTGTCCCTGAATAAAACAATTCCCCATCTCTCTAAATGATGATTTTAGGAGAATGTGGGTGTTTATGCATGCTTAGGGATTTATAAGGATGGGGGCATGGTGGGCATGGGTATGAAAGACATAGCAGAAAAAGCCATGCCCTAGAAGACACAGCCTCAGTCGGCCAGGAATGAGTCTTGTGTCCACATGCAGGGCATGGAACCACCCTAGGCACTCAGCTTCTCCAGGGAAGGCATCCCGCCAGGCGATCTCTAGGGCTTCCCCATTTTGAGACTTGCAAAAACGAACCATCTCCAAATACATTTCAGAGCAAGGGAAAACTGATTAGTTGAATGAACATAAACAAAAGCAATCCTTCTACAGCTTCCTGGGATTTTCTGGTGACAGGATTTAAGTAGACTGTCTCCCCTTGAAAAAGTAACATGACTTCACGTCTGACCTAATGTTATCTAAACTTCCACGAACCTTAATGTGGTAGGACCCTCCCAGGTCAGAACGAGAACTGGGGAGCGAGAGCAAGGAATAAACACAGAAGTCCCCGGAGAAGAGTAACATGGTTAAGAAAAAGCCTGTGGCCTCCCGCAGCTGTGTGCTCATCCACTAACGTGCTCGCTTTTAAGGGTATGGCACAGAAGTAAAGAAACTGCATGCCTATATTCCCTCCTCGGTGCTCATCAACTGCCATAATGAAGGCTGCCCTCCAGGGAAAATTAGAATGAGGTTTGGGAAATGGCGTCAAGCACATAATAAAAGAATAGGAAACATGTTACAGAAAAGCTCGATGCTACCAAAGGAGCAAAGATAATAAAAGGGGGATGAGAGAAAAGATTGCTTCTTCCATAACAGTCTCCGAACCGAGGAAAACAGTCAGGGTGCACAGATTCCAAAGAGTGACATAAACTAGGGAACTAGGGGGCCAGTGGTGGGGTGTGGGGAAGGCGACGGACCCAGGGGACATTCAGAACTAGAAAGCTAGGGAGCAAGTGTATCAGGGGTTACAAAGCAGGGCCAGGCATCAGATTTAGGGACTGTCAAATAGTCTGGAGCTCAGAGACTTGGCTGGGGACGCTACTCAGTAAGGGGTTGGCATCTAAGTGGGAGTGTGAGGTCACCAGGAGGGGGCCCAGGCTCCGGGGCAGGGGCATGCTGGGGAAGCCACAGGAAGGGACGTACAACTGAGCTAAATGCTGCTGGAGAGCTGGTAAGGAGCGGCCAGAATTAATGACCAGAATCATCAGTGGCCAAAGGAAGAGCTGTTCGGGTGCCAGAGAGGTCTGGGTGGGGGGAGAGGACAGGCAGCAAAGAGGGCATGGAACAATGTGCACAGAAAAACTCTTTCTAGAACATGATTGTGAAAAAGAGTGGAGTAGACTTCTTTTTTTTTTTTTATAAAGATTTCACTTATTTGACAGAGAGAGAGTGCAAGGGAACACAAGCAGGGGGAGTGGCAGCCAGAGGCAGTGGGAGAAGCAGCCTCCTCACGGAGCAAGGAGCTCAATGTGGGACTTGACCCCAGGACCCTGGGATCTCAACATGAGCTGAAGGCAGACACTCAACCAACTGAGCCACCTAGGTGTCCCAGGGTAGCTGTCTTTAAAAATCCAGACAGACCCAAGCCAGTTAAACAATAAAGAAAGTATCCAGCTTAAAGGAAAAAGTAGAATCTACCAGAAAGGAAGGAAGGCAGGCAGATGATTTACAGCAATAATTTTCCAATGGTGAGGATTTACCAGTGGACTGAAATCTGAATTTATTGGCCAGGATCTTAAAAATTAAATAGACTGGATAGAATAAAACAAAACAAAATAGACAATATCAGAGAACATCCTAAGGATTGCTTCCTGAAATCCGCAAGGTAAGTGTGTACTTGGGGTTGGGGAGGGGGGCATGCTGGAAATCAACATCAACTGTGTGTCTCAGTCAAAACTGTGGAAGCCACTGACATGAAAGGCCAAGGCTGGAGGGATGGAGGGGCCAGGTGTATGGCATCCAGGAGGGAGAGTATCACAGACAGCACAGCAGCCCCTCTGCTGTGGCAGGAACAAAGGAGGAGAGGATGGAGGATGCTCGTAAATTACAAATCAGAGATTTGGGGGTCTTCCTGATTCAGTCTCCCCCATCTCCCTGGCTCCCTCCCTCTAAAAGCTCCTCCACCATTTAGGCTTGGCCAGGAGGCCAGAAGTGAGGAGGGAGGTATATTACTTAGAAAGTCAAATGCTAGCTCTTTCTATTTCCAAGAAATTTTAGGGTGGGACGATGGGAAGTCAGGGGGGAAACTGAAAGACGAAGAAAAAGCAGAATAATGCCTGGCCCAGAGATCCCAGTCAAGGTCCAAGGTGTTGAGACAGCTTAACAGGAAGGACATGCAAGGCACCCGGAATGCAACGTCTGAAGTCAGCAGGTCCCAGTCATGATGAGGCCAAGGTGCTGTGACTGATGTGGGGAAGGGAGAAGGTCCGAGGAACCACCGGGTCAAGGTGCTGGACTGAAGACCTCGGGACTGACTGCAAGGCTCAGAGCCAAGACAGGCTGTGAACCAGATGCTCAAGGCCTTGGTGGATAGGACCCTCAGCCTCCACCTCCCTGCATGATAGCATTGCTGCCCTCTGCTGGCACCCAAGGGGGACGGTCCCCCAGGAGTACAGAGGATCTGGGGCTCTGACCGGCTCTTGGATAGCTTTTCATATAATTTTCCTGTTTTTATGTTTATTTTATTTTATTTATTTATTTACTTGAGACAGAGCAAGTGAGAGAGAGAGAAAAAGAGAGAGAGAGCACATGTGCATGAGCAGGGGGGAGGGGCAGAGGGAGAAGCAAACTCCCAGCTGAGCAGGGAGCCCCATGCAGGGCTCAATCCCAGAACCCTGGGATCATGTGCTGAGCTGAAGGCAGATGCTTAACTGACTGAGCCACCTAGGCGCCCTTTCCCAGTTTTTAGAATGTTGGATTTTGTCATATAAAATGGGATGCTGCTTGGTTTCTCACCTGTCAGCTTAGGACACTGCTTTCTTCTGTCTGCTAAGTAAGTTACCTCTCATCCTCATGCCCTCCAACTTCCACAATGTCTTCTTTATTGTTAGCTGTCTTCTTTATTGCTGTCTTCTTTAGTGTTTGGTCTGTTGTTATTGTGGTTGTTATTGTTTGTTGTTTTGTTTTGGACCTACAGCATTTTCTCTTAAAAATCATTTTACTCTTGTTTTTGGTAGGATTTCAGGAGGGACCAAAGGTGAATAAAGTGTTGAGCCCACTATCCCTAACTCACGACTTAATTTTTATAATTACAAAAATAATAATAATAATAATAATAACACATTGATTTACACACACAAAAATCTGGGCTGTCCCATGGTGTGTGAACAGAATGGCCCAGCCTCTGCCCCAAGGCAACTCGATGGAGTCAGACCAGGGGGTGTCCGGTCATGCAGGCAATTTGCCCAGGGCCAAGCACATCGTCCTGGCCAGACCCCTCCTCCTCCCTCCCAAGGCCTGTGTCTCTCAAAGACAGGATCACCCCACTGGGATGAAAATCGCCAAACTTCTATGAACGTCATGACAGGTAGAATCCTCACCCATTTAAACAAAACATTTTGAAACATCCTTTCACTGTTGATGCACAGAAAAGGGACCGAAATAAATGATTTAAGAAATCGGTTTCACAAGAAAATATAATTCCTTCATGATTATGTAACATACCATCTAGTTAATCCTTCCTAATGATTGCCATGAGACACAAATGCAAAGAGTAGTTTCAGGTGTCTGACCATGCCATTCAGAAACCAGAAGTGTAATCACAGAGTTTAGGGACTACAGAGGTGGAAGGAATCACAGATAGCACTATGAACTCAAAATTCAAATGTTGAAATCCTAATTCCTGAGGTGGTGGCATTAGGAGATGGGGCCTTGGGGAGTGATTAGGTCAAAGAGAACCCAGAGAACTCCCTAAGTCTTTTACACCATGTGAGGACACAGTGAGAAGATGCCATCTATGAGCTGGGAAGCAGGCCCTCATTAGGCAAGGTCAGCATTGATCTTGGACTTCACAGCCTCTAGACTGTGGTGGGGGGTTAAGGAGAGGGTGTTTGGGTGACGGACATTGGGAAGGGTATGTGCTATGGTGAGAGCTGTGAAATGTGTAAGCCTGATGATGCACAGACCTGTACGCCTGGGGCAAATAATACATTATATGTTAGTAAAAATAATTTTAAAAAAAGAAGAAGAAGAAGAACCACTTCTTGCTTTAGCCACCCATTCTCCGGTGTTTTTGTTACAGCAGCGCAAAGGGACAAACACAGCTACAACCCAGTTGTGTGTTTCAGAAAGATATACCATCCAGGGCGCTTTATAGAAATGTTCACATTGGGACCCATGCACAGACCTCAGGGACAGACTCACCAAGGACCGGGTCCAGGCATGGACATCTGATCAAACTGCCCAGATGACTCTGCCCGGTACCAGTGTTCCCCAGAAAACCGCTGCCTGTCTGTCCTCATTCTGTTCCTGTACCTGGGCTGAACACTGGCTCAGTGACTTATGCAATTCCCTGGAGAGGTATTCAAGTAGGCCTGGCAGAGAGATCTTGAAAAACAGACTGATACCTGTTCCAGTTCTTTCTAGATTATACTTCACTCATTATTTTTTCATTTACTCATTGATTCTTTCAATAAAAATGTATCAATATCCACCACATCTTAATAAGGAGAGCAACATTTATTGAGCACTTACTATCTGCCTAACACCATTACTGCTTTATAGGTATTATTTCTTTTAATTCTCACAACAATGTTATGAGATAAGTACTTTAAATATCCCCATTTTACAGATGCTCCACAGAAGCCCCAAGCTGAGGCCATGGTCCCCAAGCAAAGATGGACCCAGCTTCTGAAATGAAGGAGATTATTTTTAATACTTAGAGAATGAGGGATCCTAATAGATGTTAAGGTCCCCAAGAAAAGAGGAAATGGCATGTCTCCCCCCCAACCCCCAGGCGTATGTACTGAAATTTGAATCCATTACACTTTTCACACATGGGAATGTGGATTCTGTTCCTGCAACCCACCCAAACTGTTCTGCTATGATCATCAGCAGGCATCAGGTTGCTAAATCCAACAGATGCTCATCTATATTCAGCTTCCATGACCCCACACTTCCCTGCTTTTTCTTCCTACTACTTTGAAAAGTCATCCTTGATTCTTCTCTCATCTCTTTGATTTTATCTCCCCACCAAACATGTAAGCTATCAACAAGTTCTATCAATTCTATTGTCAAAAATTGTATGTCCATCAACTTCTCTTCTGTACTGCTGTTAACACAGTGGCATACGTGACCATTTATATCTCACCTGGATTAGTGAAACAACTTCTTCTCTCATCTCTCTGCTTCCACGCCTGCCTCTGACAATTCAGTCTCCATAAAGCAGTCACTTTGTGCACAAAGTCAAGGTTACTTTGATCTTCAGAAACAACTCACAAATCTAATTATGGCATTCCCTTTAGTAAAACCTGTCAATGACTTCATGTTGTTGCAGGATGAAACTCCAAACCCTCAGCCTGGTAAGATCTGATGTCCGTTCCTCTCACCGAATCCTTCCAGCCCCCCACAATGTCGCTGCCTCCGCCCTAGGCTCACTGGCTTCCTTGACTCCTTGCTCACACTCCTTACCTCCCCGGGCCTTGACACTCTGTTTGCTCTGCTACAAGCTCTTCTCCCAGCCTTGTGCACAGCTATGACCGTCTCATCCTTGATGTTATGATTCAACCAGCACTTCTTTAATGAGGTGGTCCCTGAGTCCCCAGTTTAAATTCAAGTTTCCTTTTATAGTCCATCTAAATCCCTGTGTCGTCTTTTCACACTTCTCACCAGTTTCGTGACTGTTTAATACGAGCTGCCTCCACTAGACTCAAAGATAGATCTAAGAGGTCTGGGCACATAACTATTTTATACCCAAACTAACTATCTCCCTGCTTCACAGAATCAAATTCAGCCAATGTTTGTTGGGTGAATGACCCACATGGTCTAAGATTCTAAAAAGGAAAATTTAAAGAGTGATAATAATTGACTTTAAGCATATTTAACAAATGTGGTAACAAGTATTCTCTCTGTTCACAGAGAAAAGAAGTTTTCAATCCCAGCAATCCCAACCTATCTTAGGTAGAAAGTTCTTCTTGAAAGTAGGGTTGATTTTGGAAAGTATAAGTTCTTGGAAAGGTATGTGACATTGTTCTCTTGGGAATCACTGACGGATAACTGCAAACGTCCCTAGATGACCAATCTACCCTTCCATGCTTGCCTTACACCTATATCCTAGAAACCCTGTCTATTTCATCTTTCTCCACTTTCTACTATCCTATCCCCTTGCCTTTCTTTATAATAAAACTCTTAGAGTTATCTGTTCTCTTTGTCTTCTAGTTTTCTTCTCTCGCTCTGTTTTATTTGTACACAATCTCAACTTAAGATGGGAAGAACTTATTTTCCCCGAACTATTGTTAAGGAGCTGCCAAAACGATGTTTCATCGCAGTGGAATATGTTAGTGCACGTTTCCTACAAATAAGCACATTCTCATATGAAACCACAATGAAAAAAACATCAAAGTAAAGAAATTCACACCTCCTACCTCCTGGAAATACTTAAGACAAGCCACTTGTTCATGAAACTAAGACACTAAAATCCTGAAGTATGTACTACCCTCCTGAATGAAAGGCTACCTAAAATGTCTCTGCCATGATATACCCACCACAGATATAAGCAAGAAATTAGAGCCACCTACTTTGGGAGCAAAATTAACATTATAGTTATTCATTATAAAACAATCACCTTCACCAGAGGCCAAAATTAAAATAATAATCTAAACACTAATCAGGTCCTTAGTTTTAATTAATTTTAACATAATTATCATCATTTAGAAATCTGCGCACATGGGTGCAAATTCATATCAATGAAATTAAAAAGAAAAGGGCTTTTTGTTTAAAGTGTTTTCCTAACTGTTTAACAAATGAACACTCAAAATATTTCATATTGAAAATCTCTGCCAAAAAAGTTAAATTAAATCAAATCAAATTAAATCTCTTCTAAGGCTCAAGTTGGGTTTCCCAACTGAACAAGAGCACAGCTCCTGAGAATTAGGGCAAAATGGCTTGTTAAATGAACTAAGACAGAGGCTGAAATATAAACATCTTTGTGAAGTGTTCATCTTCTATCAGCCACACTGAACTATAGTAAATCATCACATGTCTAAAAAATGTAGAGAAAACTGTGAGCTGCTCATTTTATATCGATTGGACCTTCTGTTCCTCTAATGACCTGATCTAAAATGACCTGGCAGGCTCAGCATCACCGCCGGCTGTGTCAGCAAAGGGACCCACTCTGCCCATCACTGACATGACGCAAACCCTCAGCTGCCATTCACCAGCAGGGGGCACTGCACTGGGGTCTTTCTGTAGGCAAAACTGCTCAAAAGCTCAAGATTGAAAACCATGTATTTCAGGAGACTGAAAAATGTGTGTTGCCATCCCAGACAAATAAATTGCCACACAATTGATAAGCATCTCCATGAGCCCTTCAGTGACAACATCCACCAAAGGGTGGTCTGAGGCCCAAGAGTATATCTTAGAACGACAAATAAAATGGCACTGTGGGTAAGTCTTAAAGACCAAGTCTTTCTGGAATCCTGCCAGTGAGCAGGAATATTGTAAAAGGCAGTGTACCAAGCCCTCTCTCATTAAGATTGCTACAGTTCGTAGCTTATTGGGCCTAAATTATTTTTTAATAAGCCAGGAAAGGGCCTTAATATGTCAGAAAACAGTCCCATTATCAGTATTAAACATAAATTCAACCAAATTAACCCAAGTTATAGGTCACATTTATGATTACTAAAATAGGACTACAGGGTTTAGGGAAAATGGTAAGTACTGAAATATAAACATTACTATATGTTTTGTATTAGCAAATGTGTTCTGCAAGAATAATTACTAAACCCTGAAAGTTATAAAAGGGGAAGTTTAAAAATCACATCAAATGACCTGTCAGGATCCACCAATATCTTTTCATAAATGTGAGGGCTTGAGCAGAAAACGAGTTTTAAATAATCACTTCTGGGGCACCTGGGTGGCTCAGTGGGTTAAGCCACTGCCTTTGGCTCAGGTCATGATCCCAGGGTCCTGGGATCGAGCCCTGCATTGGGTGCTCTGCTCAGCGGGGAGCCTGCTTCCTCCTCTCTCTGCCTGCCTCTCTGCCTACTTGTGATCTCTCTCTCTGTCAAACAAATAAATAAAATCTTAAAAAAATATATAATCACTTCTTCAAATCACTCTGTGAAGATATTAAACAGAATGAAATCTTTTCCCCAAACATGAACTTCTAAAATGGGAACTACACTTCATAATTTTTTTATCTGGTACCTGATCAGTAAAACAACATGTTAATGTGCTCTCTAAATGTAGGTATATTTTATAAATTATTCATAATATTGTACTGATATCTCATGTATATTATGAAGCATAAAAATAAAAATTGGTAGGAGGTAGCATAAAAAGAATAAAAATATAAGCACTAAGATTTTTCTCCCATATTCCAAATGATCACCATTTCTTGAACTTTCCCCAATATATATATTTCCTACTCTAACTTGGGGGAAATAGCCCATAAGTCAGGTATATGAAAGACAAAATAAGAATTTTTATCACATTTAATATTAAAAAGAACAGAATGGCTAACCTGTAAAGCAGCATTACATCAATTATTTCCTATCTATTGAATCACTCCCATCAGCACATTTTTTCCCCATCTCAAAAAGCTTTTGACCTTATTTTACCCTCTGGTTAATTCCCTATTTTTCTTTCCCTTTACAGTGAAGCTTCTCATTAGGACTTGTGTTGGACACACTTTCAGGTGATCTCCCCAATAATCTCACCATCTTGAACAGTCCCTCCCTGCGACTATGGGCAGACATGTGATTTGCTTCTAATCAACAATAGATGGCAAAAGGAGATGGGGTATCACTGCATGATTACATCAGACGATGTAAGACTCCATCTTGCTATCAAACTCACTCATCAGACTCTCTCTCCCTTGCTAGCTGTGATGAAATAAGCAGCCATGATAGGAGACCCATAGGGCTCTCTTGCCCAGAAGCTGAAGGCAGCCTCAATGGCCTGAGGGCAGTCAACAGTCTGCATGAAGTTGGAGCCCTTGGACCTACAACCACAAGAAAATGAGTTCTGCCAACAACCTGAGTAAATCCAGAAGCAAATTCCTCCCTGGATGAGCTTCCGGGTAAGAATACCATCCAGCCGGGGCGCCTGGGTGGCTCAGCGGGTTAAGCCACTGCCTTCGGCTCAGGTCATGATCCTGGGATCCTGGGATCGAGTCCCACATCAGGCTCCTTGCTTAGCGGGGAGCCTTCTCTCTCTGCCTCTCCCTGCCGCTCTGCCTGTTCGTGCACGCTCTCTCTCTCTCTCTGACAAATAAATAAATTTAAAAAAAAAAAAAAAAAAAGGAATACCATCCAGCCAATCCCCTGTGAGACCCAGCCAATCTGGACCCAGATTCGTGTGAAAGAACAAGCGTGTTTTCTTTTAACTCACTAAATGTGTGGTAATTTGGTTCTCTCAGGTCATCCCAGTTTGCGACAAATGGCTAAACACACCAAGAATAGAAATATAAAGTGGTCAGACAAAGAGGTACTAAGGTGAGATCTGTATGGGTCCCAAGGATAGGAACTTCAGTCCCCACAGACTTTGGGCTATGCCACCCTCCTGGCATGAGGATTCCCTCACTAACTCAGAAGACTTCTGAACCCCCATTGTTTAAGGTTTTTATAGAGGTTCCACTAGGTAGGCATAATTAAGTCATGGGCCATTGGCAGTAAACTCAACCTCCAGCCCTTCCTCCCTCCCCAGAAGTCAGGGAATGGGACAAAAATTTCCAACCTTCTAATTATGCCTTGGTCTTTCTGGTTGCAAAACCCCCACCCTGAAGCTACCCCCAGCCCCTAGTCATCACATTAACATACAAAAGACACTCATCATTCCAGAAATTCTAAAGCTCTTAGAAGCTCTTGTGTCAAGAACCAGGATCCAAGACCAAATATTAGAACAAAAGATGTTCCTAGCACCCTTATCACTCAGGAAATCACAAGGTTTTAGGGACTGTGTGCCAGAAACCAGGGAGCAGAGAAAAAGACACGTATTTCTTATGATATCACACAACAAACAATTATCCCCAGGCCTTGAAACCTAATCAAGGAACTCCCGACATTTGCCTGGTTGGGTTTCAGAATAGCTGTGAACCAGTGGTTCTTTTGTACCTTTCATTTCCCCCTCTTTCTGAGTGGGAATGTCTATAGCTCTTATCCTATGCCTATTCTGCTGTTGTTTATTGGTGGGGGGGGGAGCTGGACAGGCATAGTAACTTGTCTTACTAGTTTTACACGTTGACAGACTGAGCGAAAAGCCAGGAGCCTCATCTACACCTGGACCTGATTTAGATGAGGTTTACGTTCTTGACTTTGAGTAGATACTCCATTGGAATGAATCTCTTAAAGGGTTTGGAAAGGGGTGAATGTAGTTTGTATGTGGAAGGGATTAGACTAGGATAGACAGATTCTAAGGTGATCTTCAAAAATCCCTTTCCCTTGATATTAATACCCTTGTTTAATCCCCTCCCCTGGAGTATGTCATAGTCATAGGCAAGACCTATGACTAGCTTTTAACCAACAGAATATGACAACGGTGACGGGATGTTACTCCCATTATCATGCTACATTATATAAAGTACCGCCTTGCTAGCAGACACACTCTTGAACTTCCTCCTTTGTTGAATGTGAGGAAATAAATGGTCATGTTGGAAAATTCAAAGTGGCAAGAAATTGCAAGTATCCTCTATGAGCTGAGGATGCCTTGAGTCAACACACCCCGAAAAAAGAAACTAAATCATTTAGTCCTACATCCTCAAGAAAGTAAGTGTTACCCACAACCACAAGCAGGAAGTGGATTTTCCCCCAGTGGAACCTCCAGATGACAGTCTAGTCCTGGCCAACCCCTTAAGTGCAGCCTTGTGAGACCCTAAGCAGAGGGTCTCAGCTAAGCCACGTCTGAACTCCTGACCCATAGAAACTTGAGATAATAAATGTGTGTTGTTTTAGGCACTAAGTTTGCGGTAATAGTTATGCAGGATTAGCAAACCAATACAATTTGTTTCTAGTCACAATTTACAATTTGTCTCTTCTCATTTTCTATTAAATTCCACTCTGCCTCAGAGAATACATGTCATTTGATTTTCATTGTTTTAACTTTGTTAAGATTGTTTTATGACACGAGGTGTGGTACTATATTGGTAAGTGTCCTATGTGTGCTTAGAAAGCATGTGTATTTTGTTGTTGGTAGATGGAGTGTTTTATATACATCAAATATATCCAGGTGGTTGATGGTATTGATCAATTCTTTTACATGCTTGTTGAGTTTGTCTATTCGTTGTATGAATTATTAAGAGAGAAATGTTGAAGTCTCCAACTATAACTGTAGATTTCTCCTTTAAGTTTAATCAGGTTTTTGCTTCATGTATTTCCAAGTTCTGTTGTTAGGTGCGTACATGTTTAAAATAGCTGTGTCTTCACAGTGACTTAACCCTTTTATCATTATGTGATGTCCCTGATTGTCGCTGGTAATTTACCTTCCTCTGAAGACAATTTTGATATCAATATAGCCACTCCAGTTTTCTGTGATTAGTATTTGCATCAGTATATCTGTTTCTAATATTTTATTTTTTAATTTACCTACACTCTTATATTTAGAATGAATTTTGTAGACAGCAGATAGTTGACTCCTGTTATTTAGTCTAATCTGACAATCTCATACTTTCAGTTAGTGTGTGCAGATGAATTACATTTAATATAATTATTGATATGTTTGCATTTAGGTCTATGTGATTGTCTTTTAAATCACATAGGAGAAAGAACCGAGTTACAAATAAAAATTACATTTATACTACCTTTTGTTTTTACCTACTTATCTTTACTGGAGCTTTTTAGTTCAGCATGTGGATTTAAGTTACTGTCTAGTGTCCTTTCATGTCAGCCTAAAGCACTTCCTTCAGCATCTCTTGCAGGGCATGATTGCTAATGATAAATTCTCCATTTTTGTTTACCTGGCAATGTCTCAATTTCTCCTTTATCTTTGGTAGATAATTTTGGTGCATGTAGAATTCTTGGGTGACCACTATTTTGTGTCAGCTCTTTGAATATAACATCTCATTGCCTTCTGGCTTCCACAGTTTCTGATGAGAAATTAGCTTTTAAGGATCTCTTCTTGTACATGATGCAACATTTCTATTGCTTTTAAAATCTCTTTCAAAGATGTCTTTGGATTGCAATTTTATTGTAATCTATCTTTGATTATAATGCATCTGGGTATGAATTTCTTTGAGTTTATCTTATATAAGACTTGTTGAACTCCTTCAATGTGTAGATTAATGTTTTCCATCAACTTTGGGAAGTTTTAAGTCATTGTTTCTTTAGATATTTATTTCTGTCCTTTTTTAAAAATCATACCTATTCCTCTAGGGTTCCATTATGCATATGCTTTCCAGTGCTCCACAAGTCTCTGGGGCTCTGTTCATATTTATTTATCCTTTTTTTCTTTCTGTTTACCAGACTAGATAATCTCAATTGACCTCAAGTTCACTGAGTCTTCTGCTTCCTCAGATGCACTGTTGAGCCCCTCCAGTGAATTTTTAATTTCAGGTATTGTACTTTTCTACCCTAAAATTGCCATTTGTTTTTTTTATAATTTCTGAACCTTTGTTGCTAATCTCTATTTTATGAGATAATTTGGTACTTTCCTTTAGTTCTTAGACATGGTTTCCTTTCATTCAACACTTTAAGATAATTGACTTAAAATCTTTGTATACTAAAACCAATATCTGAGGTTCCTCAGGGACACTTTCTATTGACTACTGTTTTTTTCCTGTGTATGGGCCATACATTCTTATTTCTTTGAATGTTTCATCATTTTTTTTTTGCTGGAAACTAGATATTTTGAGTAATATAATGTGACAAAAACTCGACATCAAATTCTCACCTCACTTCCCCAGATTTGTTGGTGTTGCTGTTGTTTTTTGTCATTTTATTTGTTTAATGACTTTTCTGAATTGTAAAATATATATTCATTGTTTTATGTGAGCACTGAAGTGTTTGCTCAGTTAACTTTGTGGTCAACTAATGACAAGACCACTTTCCTTAAATTCTTGAAACCAGTAAATCTCCTAGTCTCTGCTGAGGGACTCTTTATGCATGTTGAGGCACACCTTCAACACTCAGTAAGGCAAATTATAACTCCACCTCAGCCTTAAATTCCTGCTTGCAAAGACTCTCAGAGTTAACCAAAGACAAAATCACAGGACCTCTCAGGTTTTTCCTGAGCATGTGCACATTCCTGGGCATGCACATGGCCTTCTAGTTTCCCAGGAATATGTTTGAGCTTTTCAAAGCCCTCATTAACATATCATTCCCTTGCTCTTCTTTGTATGCTTCTGGCTTGCCTATTATTTGCCCCAAATATTACCCACTGTCTCAGGCAGCTGAAATGTTAAGCAATTGCCATTGATTGTTTTCCACAAACATTCCCAGAGAAGTCTGTTTGTGGTGGGCTTCCAGTCAGGTCAAAGACAGTCATGTGAGTGAGGTCCTACAAAGGAACCACCAGATTAGTCAAATCTCAGGAATGGGGCTTTTGAAGAAGCTCCAACTACATCTGCCCTGTCCAGTGCCTGCCAGACTGGTGGTTCTCACCACAAAAGCAAGATGTTGGTGGTCAAAGTTACCATGAAGTGAGGAAGGAGGAATGGAAATAGAGCAACATAAACTACCACACTCACTGGTTTTACTGAGATTCAGCCATTTTTCAAAAATAAATGTCTGCAAGTCTTCAGAGTTCTCAGGAAGTTGATTCTGATAACTTTTACCAATGTTCTCCTTGCTTTTATGGAGGAGATTTTGGATGTCCTTACTCTGCCATTTTCATTGACATCACCCTCTACCACTTCAGCATGAAAGACAGAGAAACCTTATCCCCACATAGGACCCTTTACCCTCCTTTACCCTCCCTCATTTCTGTTGTGGCCTTCATACATATCACATTTACACACAATGAAACCCCCACCAGATAATGTTATAATTTTTCTTTTCAGCCACCATACATATCTTAAATAACTTAAAGGGAGAGGAATTGTCTGGTATATTTATCCACATATTTTCCATTTATGTTGTTCTTCCTTATTCCTGAAGTTCCAAGTTTCCCTCTGAAAGTTCCATTATTTCCCCTCTGCCTAAAAAGCTTCTTTTAACATTACTTTAAGACAGATCTGCTGGTGACACATTCTTTTGGTTTTCCTTCATCTAAGAAAGTTTCTATTTCATCTTCATTTGTGCAGGGCATTTTCTCTGGATATGGAATTCTGACTTGATAGTCCTTCCCATTCAGCACTTTAAAAATATTTCCACTGCCTCCTGGCCTCCACAGTAGAAACTCACAGTCTCTCAAATCATGGTTCCCCTATAGACAATTGTTTTTCTCTGGCTACTTTTAGGATTTTTCTTTCTCTTTCTCTTTTGTTTGTAGCAGTTTGAATATGCTGTGTCTGGCTATAGATCTCTTTGAGTTTTTCTGTTTGGGGTTCAGTGGGTTTGAATCTGTAATTTTATGTCTTTTACCAAATTTGGGGAAATTTCAGCCATTACTTCTGTTCCTTAAACCAGAAATAAAGGGCTTCTCTTTCCGATATTTCTGAAACATGTGAATTGCTAGGATGCAGTTTTAGAGATCAAGTTGTCTTTGGGTCCCAGCCAGAAGACAAGGAGGAAAAAAAAGAAAAAAGAAAGTCACCACTGGGTTAGTTGTATTGCATGTTCTGGTTTCCTTCCCCAATATGCCTGCTACCATATAACCTTTTTTTTTTTTTTAGAGTCCTCTGATATCTCCTTTGTGCATTCCTCCCACAGTATTTAGGTACATCAGAGGGCAAGCAAGGTGGAATGTGTTTACCCCATCTTGACTCAAATCAGAACCTCCCATATTCTCTTAACATACCCTGAAGTCAGGCTTTGCCTCCACTGCTCTGCTGAAAGTACATATGTCAAAAATGTAATTAAATTTTTTATGTTGACCTTGATATTATAAAGTTTCTAAGGTCATATATTAGTTCTAGTAATGTTTTGGGGGAGTCCTTAGGATTTTCTATATGAATGAGTATGTCATTTGAATATGAAAATAATTTTACTTTTTCTTTTGATCTTCATACCATTTGTTTCTTTTTGCTGCCTTTTTTGCCTTTAACGCTACCTGGAACCTCCAGCTCACTGATGAGTAGCAGTGAGAACACACGATGTCATCTTTTTCTCAGTTTTAGGAGAAAACTTTTCAGTAGTTGCTCTTCATGAGAGTAAAGTAGAAGTAGAAAATAAAGTAGAGGGACGCCTGTGTGGCTCAGTTGGTTAAGTGGCTGCTTTCGGCTCAGGTCATGATCCCAGCGCCCTGGGATCGAGTCCCACATCAGGCTCCTTGCTCGGCAGGGAGCCTGCTTCTCCCTCTGCCTGCCACTCTGTCTGCCTGTGCTTGCTTGCTCTCTCTTCCTCTCTCTCTGTCAAAGAAAGAAAGAAAGAAAGAAAGAAAGAAAGAAAGAAAGAAACAAAGAAAGAAAGAAACAAAGAAAGAAAGAAAGAAAGAAAAGAAAGTAGAAAGTAAAGTTACTTTCTAATCCTAATTTGTTGATGTTTTTTGTTTGTTTCAGGAGTAGAATTTAGTGATTCATCACTTACATATGACACCCAGTGCTCATCATAACAAGCGTCCTCCTTAATACTCATCACACATCTAGCCTATCCCCCACCACCTCCCTGCATCAATTCTAAGTTTGTTCTCTATAGTTAAGAGTCTCTTGTGGTCCCTTTCTCCTTCTCTTTTTTCCCTTCCCACACATTCATCTGTTTTGTTTCCTAAATTCTACATATAAGTGAAATCACATGGTATTTGTCTTTCTCTGATTTATTTTGCTTAGCATAATACACTCTACCTCCATCCATGTGTCTGCAAGTGGCAGGATTTCACTCTTTTTAATGACTGAGTAATATTCCTCTACACACACACATACACGCATACACACTGGGTGCGTTTCTCCCTGTGAATCTGTATTTTTTTTCTTTTGGGTAAATACATAGTAGTGTAATGCTGGGTCATAGAGTACTCTATTTTCAACTTTTTGAGGAACCTCCATGCTGTTTTCCAGAGTGGCTGCACCAGTTTGCATTCCCACCAACAGTGTAAGAGGGCTCCCCTTTCTTGACATCCTTACCAACATCTGTTGCTTCCTGTGTTATTAATTCTAGCCATTCTGACAGGTGTGAGGTGGCATCTCATCATGGTTTTGATTTGTATTTCCCTGATGCTGAGTGATGTTGAGCATCTTTTCGTGTGTCAGCCATCTGCATGTTTTCTTTGGAAAAATGTCTCTTCGTGTCTTCTGCTCATTTCTAAACTGGATTATTTGGTTTGGGGTGTGGAGTTTGATAAGTTCTTTATAGATTTTGAATATTAACCCTTTATCAGACATGTCACTTGCAAATATCTTCTCTCATTCCATAAGCTGCCTTTTAGTTTCATTGATTGTTTCCTTTGCTGTGCACAAGCTTTTCATCTTAATGAAGTCCCAATAGTTATTTTTGCTTTTGTTTCTCTTGCTTCTGGAGATGTGTCTTATAAGAAGTTGCTAGGGCCAATGTCAAAGAGGCTATTTCCTGTCTTCTCCTGTAGGATTTCAATGGTTTCCTACCTCACATTTAGATCTTTCATTCATTTTGAGTCTATTTTTGTGTATGGTGTAAGAAGGTGGCCCAGTTTCATTCTTCTGCATGCTGCTGTCCAGTTTTTCCAACACTTACTTGTTGAAGAGACTGTCTTTTTTCCATTGGACATTCTTTCATATGTTTTGGGTCCATTTCTGGGTTTTCTATTCTGTTCCATCGATCTGTGTGTCTGTTTTTGTGCCAGTGCCATACTGTCTGGATGACAACAGCTTTGTAATAGAGCTTGAAGTCCAGAATCATGATGCCTCCCACTTTATTTGTTTGTTAATTCGTTTTTCAGGATTGCTTTGGCTACTCAGGGTCTTTTACAGCTCCATACAAAAATCTTGAATTAACTTAGAAATCTTTGGTGTCTATTGAGATGATCAAATGGTGCTGGGTTTTTTTCTCTGTCAGTCTGATGAAGTACATAGCTTTCAAATGGTAAATCAACCTTGTACTCCTGGTATAAATTCTACTTGATCTGATGCATTTGACTAAATTTTCTTTTTTCCTCTGGTTCTTCTACTCCATTCAGCCTCATTTCTTCTGATTTGCCTTTTCCACCCACATAACTGAGATCAAAATTTAGTGGGTTATGTAATGTATATTAACATGACAAAGTATTTTGAAGATCAAAGCATAACTTACAAGGAGAAATCATGTTTATATTTAATAATACAAGGATTACATCATCATACTTTATAAGATACTAGCTATCTCTTAAAGGTATCTAAAAACAACACTCATTACTGTTACAGCCAAGAAAGTGGCAATAAACTGAGGTTTTTGAAATAGATTCTGACAACAGTTACACCCAAAATAAAAAAGTATGACAAATACTAACCCTAATACTAAGGCTAGAACTGAACTCAAGCCCAGACTAAAACATGTGTATCAGAGAATTCTAGATCATGATGCTCCTTAAAGTATCGCAGTCAATAAAGAAAGCCAAATTAAAATAAAACAGACTGAATGTAAGGGGGGAGGAGAAGAAAAAATAAAGAAGCAAGATGCGTCCTTTATTTTAAATATGGGTATGTGGCCCTGAATCAGGCTTTTTGGAAGTAAAACACTGTGACATGATCACTTCCAAACAAAACAAAACACAGAAAAAAATTAATGTGCAATTTTTAGCACATTCTCAAAATCCTATCGGCTTCCCCTTTCCCTCATAAGAAACCTGAGAGTTTTTTTGTTTTTGTTTTTGTTTTTAAGATTTTATTTATTTAGTTGTTAGAGAGAGAGAGAGCGAGCACAGGCAGACAGAGTGGCAGGCAGAGGCAGAGGGAGAAGCAGGCTCCCTGCCGAGCAAGGAGCCCGATGTGGGACTCAGTCCCAGGGCGCTGGGATCATGACCTGAGCCGAAGGCAGCTGCTTAACCAACTGAGCCACCCAGGCGTCCCAAGAAACCTGAGAGTTTTGCTGCTTGCTCATGTGACTTTGCACAGCCAATACCTCTAACAAGAATAAGAGCCAAGAATCTATCACTAGAGAATGAGATGAGTCATTCTATATAGAATAAGTCTTTAGAGAGTTCTTTTAAGCCCCAATCAAAAAAAAGCGCACAGAGATGGATGGGGTCCAGACTGTGAAAACAGACAAAAGGAAGAGAGAAGTAAGATACAAGTGGTGACAGCATGGTTTTGTAATTTCCCCAAATCCCCTCTTAAAAAGGCGATTAAGTAGGAGAGCAAAAGACAAAACTCATGGATGATGTCATCAACAAAACTAGGTCACAAAGAATTCTCAACAACCTAATACAGGTGGGCAGGGCCAGCCACGGACAGCAGTGAGACCCACAAGAGAATGAAAGCAGGCCAGAAACAGGAGAAACCAGATCCTAAGAGCTGGGCAAATGAAAGATTGACACCTAGTGGTCAGTTCCGAAAAGAGGGGCTCCCACTCAGGTGTGGATCTAGGCACAACAGGTGGAACTGGGAGGGGCTTCATGGTGAGAGCGAGGTCACTACAGGGAGGCGGGAGGGTGCTAGGCAACGGACCATCAGGACTCAGGAACAGCCAGTGGGGTTTCCTTCCAGAAAGGGAGAGTCCAGATTCAGGAGAAACAGCCGGGAGTAGACCCCAAGTCGATCAGGGCAGGGCACCTGGGCATGAAAGTGAGAAAATGTTCAAATACTAGTTGGGGAGGGGACAAGAGGAAGAAAATTTCAAAAAGCACTGAAGAGAGGAATGCCCAAGAACCATTAAATACCTTCTGATAGAAACAGAAAGGAGAGAAAGACATTCTGGCCAATTCCCAACCCCTACACATGAACTTCCTTCTTTTTTTTTTTTTTTAAAGATTTATCCATTTATTTATTTGACAGACAGAGATCACAAGTAGGCAAAGAGGCAGGCAGAGAGAGAAAGGGGGAGAAGCAGGCTCCCCGCTGAGCAGAGAGCCTGATAGGGACTCTATCCCAGGACCCTGAGATCATGACCTGAGCTGAAGGCAGAGGCTTTAACCCACTGAGCCACCCAGCCACCCCAAACTTCCTTCTAAAATACGACTTAAGGGATGCCTGGGTGGTTCAATCGGTTAAGCCACAGACTCTTGATTTTGGCTCAGGTGGTGATCTTGGGGCAGTGGGATGGAGCCCTCTATCAGCTCTACACTCGGTGGGGAGTCTGCTTCTCTCCCTCTTCCTCTGCCCCTCCCTCCACTCATGTACACACTCTCTCTCTCTAAAATGAATATATAAAACTTCAAATAAATACATAAATAAAAAATACAACTTCAGCAACAGAAAAAGATTATGGTCAATCCTCCATTCAAAAATATCAAAAAGAGAAAAAAACGGTTCCCATAACACATATTCAGTAAATAAATACTCACCAGAAAAATACAACTATGAAGCAGATGAAAACAGTGAGCTCATATTTCAAAATGAGTTAAATGAAATGAAGTAAATAGTAGAAGCTATGAGAGAACAGCATAAATGAGAAGAAAGATCAGAAATGAGATGGCCAGAGCTGGCAGAGCTCAGAAATGAATCTAAACAAAAGAAAAATAATGCAGGAGTGAAGACAAACCCCAAAGGAATGACTAGAAACCATAGAAAGTACAGTAAAAGAATAAATTTATGAAAATGAGAAAAAAGGGGAAACTAAAAGAAATGAAGAAAGGAGTAAAGAGCATACAAGAAAAATGATAGACATAGAAGACAAGAAAAAAAGAGCCAACATAATACATGGGAAGAAAACCAAAGCAATGGAACTTTAAAAAATGCTTTTTTAAAAAGTATAATTCAAAAATATTCCCTAAATAAAAGGAGACTTGAACCTTCATATTTATTTTTTTAAGATTTTATTTTTACTTATTTGAGAGAGAGAGAGTGAAGAGAGCATGAGAAGGGAGAAGGTCAGAGAGAGAGGCTGACTCCCCATGAAGCTGGGAGCCCGATGCAGGACTTGATCCCAGGACTCCAGGATCATGACCAAAGGCAATCGATTAACCACCTGAACCACCCAGGCACCCTTGAAACTTCATATTTATAAGACACACCATGTACCTGAGAAAATGAACCCAGAATGGTCAACATTCAGACATACTCTAGTCAAACAATGGAACTCTAAAGAAGAAGGAAAAAAAAAAAAACCCACCTTACAGCATTTAGGCAAAAAGATGAAGTGATTCTTAAGGAAAAGTAAATCAACTTGGCATCAAACTTTTCAACAGTAACCTTCAACGCCAGAACACACTAGTAGTAAAACACTGATATTTGTCCTGAAGGACAAATCCTGCAGGAAAGATAATGTTCACCAAAGAGTATATCCTGAATACCTTTCAAGTATAAAGCCACAGACCAGTTTCTTACAGGCACATAAGATAACAAATATCAGGTCTTCCTTCCTCATCTTCCTCCTTCCCTTCCTAAACAGTTCCATCCTAACTCAGCCACAAGCTACAGGAAAACACCTGCACAGGGCGTGGGGATGAGGGCAGGAGGCAGCCCCCATGGCCTAAAGTGGGATGTAAAAGTCCAAGTGGGTAGAGGAAGACATTCACGGGGGGTGGGGGGGGGGCACCTAGCAGAGCCCGAATGAGAAGAGGAAGACGTTGACACAAGGAAGGCATGCTATGGGGTGTTGGGATGCAGGAGGGTAAAGTCTGACATAGAAAGTCATAGTCCAAATGGGATGAAAAGGACAATCTGGCTTTGGGTGCCAAAGCCCAAGAAGAGGAAGGGGGCATCAATGTGTGTGGGGAAGGGTGGGGAGACATTCCACTGTAAGGAGTCAGAAGCTGGGGCGCCTGGGTAGCTCAGCGGGTTAAGGCCGCTGCCTTCGGCTTGGGTCATGATCCCAGGGTCGAGGGATCGAGCCCCGCATCGGGCTCTCTGCTCTGCGGACAGCCTGCTTCCTCCTCTCTCTCTCTGCCTCTCTGCCTACTTGTGATCTCTGTCTATCAAAAAAAAAAAAAAAAAATATTTAAAAAAAAAAAAAAAAAAGGAGTCAGAAGTCAAGTAGGATGGATGAGGTGGGGTAAGAGGGCATCCACATGAGGACATCCTGAAATGGGAAGTGAGCTCCCAAGCAGAACTGGAAGAGCATTTGTGCAAGGAGTGAAAGTGGCACAGGCTAGGACATCTGTTCCTTGCAGGAGAGTCAAACGAGTAGGTTACTACATTAAGGATAATAGGAGCCAGTTTCTCACTGTTGAAGAAAAGGGATACAAACATGGAAAAGGAGTAGAATAGGGATGCCTGGGTGGTTGTCAGTTAAGTCAAGTCTGCTGTCAGCTCAGGTCATGGTCCCAGGGTCCTGGGATCGAGTCCTGCATCAGGCTCCCTGCTCAACGGGGAACCTGTTTCTCCCTCTGCCTGGGGCTCCCCCTGCCCATGGGCTCTCTCTCTCTCTCTGATAAATAAATAAATAAATAAAATCTTTGAAAGAAAGTGAGAGAAAGAAAGAAAGGAGAGACAGAGAGAGAGAAAGAAAGGAGGGAAGGAAAGAAGGGAGGAAGGAAGGGAGTAAGAAAGGATGAACTTTGTGGTCCTGAATTGGAATTGGAGGTATTGATATGATTCCAATTAGATACATAGGTATGTGATTGATTGATCGACTGATAAATGATGGATGGATGGATGGTTGGATGGATGACAGACAAAGATGCAAATGTGGGACAAATCTGGGAAAGTTTGAACTTCAAAATAAATAATGATAATAATGGAGTATAATCAACCAAGTGAAATAGGAAACCTTGAGTTTGATATGAATAGATCAATGAATGAATTAATTAAAAGTGTGATGAGGAACAGACCATTAATAGTTTCAAAGTATATCCCCACAAAGGGCAAATGAACTACAAAAGAGGGAAGAGTAACTTGACAGTAGAGAAGCCTGAAACATCACCTTAATTGAGTGATCACAGTGAACACAGCAGTAGTGGGACAAATCAATATTGTGTGCCACATGATAGGATGCATTGAGAACACAGCATCGCTTTTTAAAATTTATTTATTTTTACTTAAATTCAATTAACATATAATGTATTATTGGCTTCTGAGGTATATGTCAGTGATTCATCAGTCTTATATGATACCCAGTGATCATTGTATCACATGCCCTCCTTAATGTCCATCACCCAGCCACCCTATCATCCCACCTCCCTCTCCTCCGGCAACTCTCAGTTTTTTAAGAGTCTCTCATGGTTTGTCTACCTCTCTGATTTCATCTTGTTTCATTTTTTCCTCTCTTCCCCTATAATCCTGTTTTGTTTCTTAAGTTCCACATACTATCAAGATCATACGACAATTGTCTTTCTCCAATTGACTTATTTTGCTTAGCGTAACATCCTCTAGCTCCATCCACGTTGTTGCAAATGGCAAGGTTTCATTTTTGATGGCTGCGTAATATTTGTGTATATGTGTGTGTGTGTGTGTGTACACACTGCATCTTCTTTATCTCTGCTTGTCGATGGACATCTGGGCTCTTTCCATAGTTTGGCTATTATGGACATTGCTGCTATAATTATTGGGGTGAAGGTGCCCCTTTGGATCACTACATTTGTATTTTTGGGGTAAATGCTCACTAGTGCTATTGGACTGCACCACTTCTGTAGTATTCTTCCCAAAGTTTCACGGCCTGAGTCTAATCATCGAATGGCATCAGACAAACCCAACTTGAGGGACATTCTACAAATTAACTGGTTTGTTATCTAAAGGTCATCAAAGTCAAGGAAAGTCTGAGCAACTGTTTCAGATAGAAGGAGGTAAAGAGAAGTGACCGCCTAATGTAATGCCTGATCCTGGCTGGACCTTTTTGATTTAAAAGATGTTATCAGAACATTTGGTGAAACTTGGGAGTTTTGCCCGAGTATGAGATGTTAGCCAGGCGTCAATGCGATTTTCCTAATATTGAGATATTGTAGGTGAATGTGTTTGTAGGGGAAAATACACTTGTTCTCAAATGATTTGTAGGGAAAAAATTTCTGGAAGTCTGTGATTGTTTGAAAATAAATGAATACCTAAACAAAGAAGATCTGGGCATATTGTTCCCAAGAGCCCTTCCTGAAGGCATCTACCAGAGAACAAACTTCAGAGAGCTAAGAAATGATTGGAGAGGGTTGGCAAAGGACCCATGGTGGGTCCTGAGCATATTTAATTCTAGAATGAGGCCCAGGTGATGAGGGTAAGGGTGCCAGGGCCGTATAATTGTCACGCTTGACAACACAGATAAACTACAAACATGAAAAATGAGAGGAACAAGGCGGCCCTATATAGAAGAAGAAACCCATCAATTGCCTATCGGTATTAACTATGAGTAAAATAATTTTATTTTAAATCAGAGGCAGGATTGGAGAGAAGAAATGGAGAAGATTTATAAGCTATCCCAAACATGACTCATGGTAGGGAACCCAATACACAGGAACCCAATACACATCCTAAATAAAAGAATGGGTATTTAAGGTATTATACAAAGGTATTACTATAAAGCTAACCGTTAAGGACAAAAATCCAAGTCTTTCTAAATATCCAAGGAAAGGTCAAGAAAGAGAGAGCAAGAGAAAGAGGGAGACTACAGAGGATCTACAAAGATGCAAAGAGAAGGGTCACTGTACTCAGGCCACACCTTTCTCAAGCAGGTTGTAACAACCATGCCTGATTGGCTCATGTTCCAGAACAGGACTCCAAATGGGCCCCAAACACAGCAAAGATGAAGATCCTGGGAAGAGGTCCCTGGGCCCACCCAGTACAAGGAGAAAAACAGAAGCCCACATCTTTTTTTCAGAAAATAGAGCAAGACAAATATTCGGGATCACACCTTCAAAAAAAAGTTTGGCAAAAGCTTTCTGCAGAGTCGACATCTAGCTTAGGAATACATACCTTTTCAAGAAAACACCTTTCAGTGAAAGAGGCTGAAGAAAGGGAAGGTTACACCTGGGATAAGGCTCACAGAAGCGCCGACAAAAGTTTTCTCAAGAAAAATGACCCTACCTTTTCCCCACCGGAGGCAACACGCTTCAAGGCTTATGGCAATGGTCAGCTCAGGGGGCTTGAGCTTGCAGCGGCCTCAGCAGAACGGGAAGTTGAAAAGCACCGGCCTATGCAACAAAAAAGAATAAACTTTAAAATACTGATTAGACTGCTAATTACTTCGGTTTATTTAGCAAAGTTGCTGCTTTTATATTTTCTGTTCAGGGCTTTAATATAAATCATTGCATAGAGTTGAAATTCTCTTTGAAGTATTAATTAGTGACCTAAAGGGAGAAGAAGGGAAAATCATTTCCTTCCACATTTGAGCAACAAGTATGTTCTCTTCCCCCATGGTGACCTCAAGGGACAGGAGCTTCCCACGGTTTCTCCAAGGGATGGGCTCTGATGGGTCCTGATGGGCTCGTGCGCCATGATCCAGTGTAATCTCACAGCACCGAAAGGCCTGGACGTGCCTGTTCATGTCTGCCCGTGGTCCCAGCTGAGCATAAACACACAATTGTTGGACATACCCATCTACATACTACATACTACATCTCTTTGCAGTCTGATGACCTATGGGTCTGTCACCAGTGGCCACTGCACTCAACTCTTCTCCTGGCCTAGTTCAAAGATCATCATATCCCTCCTTAGGTTGGTCTTGAGTTTAGGTTGACACAATTAGCATTGATCTAACACATACCTAATGTCAAACCCTGGGTCAGACACAAGAGATACGACACCAACAAAGACACCGTTCCTGCCCGTGGAGAGCTCAGTGTGGTCTCGTACAGACACAAGAAACAAATGACCCAACATACTGGAATACAGCAACTGGACAGACATGATTTCACAGTACAGACCACACAGGGGAGGAAGGCGCCGTCTCTGCTAGAGGGACTTAGAGGTGCTTCGGACAGAAAGAAATCGTCACACTGGATATTCAAGAATGAATACAAATTTGTAGGAGATATGAGGGTAGGGGGATGTCAGGGAAAGAGATGAGCACGTGAGAAACCAAGAAGGCAAGAAAGAGCATGGCATGTTCCAGATCTTCAAGCAGGTCAGGATGACCAAACTGTATGAGGTCCATGTGGGGAGGGGATGGGATTGGGGCCGGCTGGGGGACTGGCAGCAGCCAGAGCCTACATGGTCCTGGGTTCTGCACCAAGGAGTTGAGGATTTACTCAAGGGCAGTGGCCCAGATGAGGCAGGAGGGTGCTGTCGTCCAATTTCAGCTGCAGAAAGACCATTCTGCTGGTTGAAGGGAGGAGAGCTGACCAGAGAAAGACCGATCAGGAGATTCCTACAGGGCAGTTGGGCAGTGAGACAAGTTGCCCTTGGGAGGCCGCAGGCCTGGGTTTCATGCAAGCTCATCATCTCCTAATGAAGACTTGCACTTGACCTCTTTCTGTCTCATGTTCCTCACCTCAAGACTAGCTTCACTGGCCTGCGGCCTGCATCGTAGCAGAAGGCCCCACACTTAGAGGGCTCTGCACTTGCTTTAATGCTCTGCTATCCCTCTCTTGAAACTCTTAATAGGATTTAAACAAAAGGTCCCACATTTTTATTTTGCACTGAGCCCTACAAATTACGTAGCTGGTTCTGCTCACCTCTGAGTGTAATAACAGCACCT